>JAOEGS010012666.1:0-39572 GCA_025447755.1 Corythornis vintsioides | reverse complement strand
GGAGGGAAGCGCGAGGACAAAGAGTTGTGACCTATCTAAAACAAAAGACAAGGAGAAAAAACAAGAAGTTCATCTAAAAAAAAAAAAAAAAAAAGCAAAAAAAAAAAAGCAAGCAACTAAAAACCAACAGCCAACTACCCTTGAGGTCATCAAGCCTCAGACTAACCAGGAGATGGAGTGTTCCTCCTATACAGTCCCTTCTTCATAGAGATGCTGGCAGGTAACAAGCAGACTGAAGTAAAAGAGAGCTATGTGCTGTTTCTCTGAAAATCACATTTAAATGGGCAAAGACTGAAACTTGAAGTGCTGAGTGTCTGGGCCAGCTGAGTGAATGCATCCAGCTTAAGTGCACCAGGCATTAGTTAACAGCAGGTTTAAGATTTCCTCTAAATAAAACAGACGGAGCTGGAGGGTTTTACTCCATTACCCAATTAACGAAAAGGCCGCTCCATGGTGGGTAGTAACAGCACAAAATTACCTCACTGCTCCGTTCGTACAGGGGAGAAAAAGCTGTAGAATTATCATTATTAACTCGACAGGACTTGTGAAATTCTGCCAATGTTGAGGCTATCTGGAAACAGTCATGAATGTTCAGAGGACACTTCCCAGTTACCTTAATGTCAGCAAAGTCCACTTCACTGAAAGCTTATAATACCAAGACTGGAAAAGCCACTGCAGTATATAGCTACAGTTTATGCAAAAACCAGCATAGCATCCATAGCAGGTCTGGGAAAAGCAAGGCTAAGCCTCTTCAAACAGGAGAAGCTCCACCATAAATCCAGCTATATCCTAGGAATAAGCACAATAAAGAGTCCAGGTCTTGACATAAATGCCATTAAAACCATTCCACTGCTACAAGTGGTTGGAGATGCTCACATACTAGGAGTATCCATCAGATCACTGTAGCACCTGCAGAGACACTACCACTAATATCCTGGAAATGACCTGCACACAAGGGCACATTACCAACAAGAATGGGTCACAGAGCAATCAGTATCAAAGGCACACTTAGTAGGTAGAAATTAGGATGTCACATATTTCTAAGTGTGCCAATCTGTTTTCCCAAGGAACAAGCAATAGGACAAAAGGAAACAAGATTCAAGTTGTGCCAGGGAAGGTTTAGGTTGGGCATGAGGCACAATTTCTTTCTGGAAAGGGTTGTCAAGGCCTGTCCCAGGCTGCCCAGGGCAATGGCAGAGTCCCCATCCCTGGAAGGGTTTAAAACCTATGTAGATGAGGTGCTGAGGGACAGGGTTTAGTGGTCACCTGGCAGTGCTGGGTTAACAGTTTGGACCTGATGATCTTAAAGGTCTCTTCCAGACAAAACAATTCTACAATTCTAAATAGTCCATATGATTTTTGTTTCTCTACAGCAGGAGCAAAATCCATCCATGGATTATTCAAGAGACAAGTACACAGTAGTATCCTAAGGAAACTCTATATACAAACATGCCCAAGGAAGCAGCTCTTTAGCTATGCAGGCTTGATGAGGCTCCAAGGAACATGCTCTAGTTGAGGATATGTCTGCTTACTGCAGAGGGTTGTACTAGGTGACCCTTTCAATGCAGGGCAATCTGTGATTCTTACATCAATTTCACTGCAGCAGAAAGAACTCTAAATAGGCCAATTACCATCAATCCCATAAAAACCTCACTCTCCAGACCAACGAGGTACACATAGACTGGCCCATAAAGGCAGCTGCACAACCCAGATATTCCCATGGCAAAAGCTTTGGCATTTACAAGAATAATTCACATATTTGTCCTGCAGTGAGTCTATCCCTCCTGTGCTACGGCAGCTCGTGGGCAGGCACCGCTTGCTGCAACCTCCTCAGGACACAACCCAGGCCTTCAGTGCAGCAGCTGCCGCCCTGCCCACTCCATCCTCTGGAGCAACACCACCTCCGGCCTCAACTAGATGGGATAGGAGCGAGAAGGGACAGATGGTGATAGCACATACACTCTCACCATGTGCTGCTCTCTGCAGGACATACAGCACTTCACAAATCTGTTAGGCTGAGAGAAAAACCTGACTTGGGTTGCTGACGGATGCCAAGGGACACTCCTGTACGGCGGGAGACTGCAGCTCCCTTTGTTCAGCTTTCAAACCCAGCAGCAATGGCACAGCTGAACCACGACCACCCATCACTCCTTGTCCATCCAGACTGCCACATAGGGTGGTAAATAAATTATTTCTCTGCTCATTCCCCTGTGGTATCTCAGTATTTTAAAAAAAAAAGTAACTAGCCCATTTTTTCTCACATTCATGCTGTGTAGTTTCCCCATGACAAACCAGATGATTTGCACAACTGTTATTTCTGCCTCTAACAAAGGAGACAAGAGATCAGGAACAAAAGACAAATTGAGTAAGAAAGGGAAAAAACAAAATCCATAGTGCTGAAAATATGATTCAGGTGTTTAAAAATGTCAGTCTAACTTAAAGAGTACAAGCTAATGAGCATGTTCTCTCTCTTATGTGACAGTATCTGGTGGGAGGGGGGGATGATGAGATTTCAAATATCTAAGGCCTGCTTTAGTTGAGAGACTAACAAGGAGAAAACAAATTTAAGTGCTGACCTATAGTTCCAAAATTAGTTTTGTTAAACGCATTGACTACTAGCAAATGCCATTCTAATGACCTGAAAGCCAAAGCAGGCCTCTGGAAAGCTGTGTGTTCCTCACAGCATACATCACCCTCCAAAACTAGATTTCTTTATGTCTTGATGCTCTTCATGAACATAATTATTAGGGGCTTTTTTTATGGGCTCTTCTATGTTGTCAAAGCACAAACAGTACTGAAGTCTCCAGCTTTGTGGTTCCTCCAGGACATGAGGCACCAGTGCTATTCCAGGTCCAGCACATCTGCCTGCCCATAGCCTTGACAATCAGAATAAATGTTCCAGTGTCCATATAGAGGCAGAGTTCTGCTAAATATAAATGGAATATTATATTCCTGATCTTAAAGAAGCATCAGAACTGACAGTATGAAACTATATTTTTTTCTATTGCATAATCTGTATTTTCTCCTTAAATCAGCCTTTCCTTCTTCACAGTGACATTTAAACACTTTATGCTACAGAGGTGTTTCATCCTGAATTCAGCGCAGTTCTTGTGCTATTTAATACTTCACATGTGTTCACTAAAAGTCTCAAAGACCACTCCATTAGTCACTCTACACTGCTCTCCGTCCCCCTCAGTCCCAGCCCAGAAACCAACAGTCCATCTACACATTACTAGGCTTTCTAAGAAACTGTTTGAAAGAGAAACTGAAGTAGATGCATGTATTTAAGAACTTCTCAAAGTTTTCATTTATTTCTTTTTTTTTTTTTTAATTAGTTTAAAATAGATTATCTTCTTGCCACAATTGTCATCAACTGGACAAAGTGGTCTTAAGTGAAAAGTTACTAAGCTTTGCTAATGCACAGGTATTCACAGAATATTGTATGAACACATTAATATCTGACATATTAATATATCTGAAATACCTATTAGCTACATCCCTAGTAAAGCAGTCTAATACTTTTGGTTTGTAATAACTTCTAGAAATGGAAAATTGACAAACCATACGACGGGATACAATGCAGCCAATTTTTAACCCAGTTCTCTGGCAAAATCCAGGTTAATCCACTCACAATCCCTTTATTCTCATCCCGTGTTTAGCATTAGTTTTTATATTTGTCAACAGTGTGCTCACTTACCTGAGTGGAGCATTTGTTTATTACAAACAGAAAAAGGAGAAGTTCAGAGAAACAATCAGCACTTTAAAGTCAGTCTCTCACCCATACTAGAGACAACCTGTACAGCTCCAGGAGCAGTGGAAAATGTTCATTCCTACAAAGGAAGATCTATAGAGACTAAATTCTTCATGAACAGTTGATTTCACCTCAAAGAGTGGTTTTATTCTCAATGTCAGGGCTGAAAGCGATGAAAGCACAAATGCTGTAAAGAGCTTCCCACAGAGACAGCAACGCATTTGTATTTCCACTAGAAGGATAACATCACCACCTTGAACTTCACTTCCCTTGAATAGAAATAAGACTCAGCCACACTAGACACAAGCAGCTCAAATGAACACAGGGGTCTGTGTATTTTTCCCCACTCGTCAACCTGATCCCTTCCATAGGCCTATTACAGGCCAGTCAACATCACAGGCCTTACCATATCCCATGTAATTCCCACCATCTTTGGTGGGAGTAGAATCAGGGACTGTGAGGATGCACAAGGATATCTGGTCTAAGCATTTCCATAGTACAGACCAAGTAATCTCAAACTAGCCTCACATGTCAGCCATAAACAGTGGGTTTTTTTGTGGTTAAAATCTAGGAATGAACACCCTGTGCTTTAATGAATAAGACAAACTCATGTTTAACCTTCAACTAAGCTGAAGTATCACCTAAAGAATAGGATCAAGACCACTTTACTATCTAGAATTTAACACCTCCTAAATTCCATCAATCAGAAGTTATAAAATAGTCTCCCTTCCTTCCTTACACAGGCTTTGTAGTGAGTAGGTGGTAATTAATTTTTCATTAACAGGACAAGCACTAGCAAACAGCCTACTCACAAATATGTCTGAAAGATTGGGATTATTCTAACATAAGCAACAGTACTTGCAACAGACCACAACCCTGAAGCCCTTATTAATAACACAGGCAGAGATGAAGTGTTAATTCCTCTCAGCAAGTGACCTCCATCAGCCAACTATCCCCAGATGAAGAGGTAAATTTCTTTTTCTGCATCTCTCCTATCGTAATAATTTTCAGGCATCCACCTGCAACAGCATCTTCCTCTGTATCAGTATAGAGCTGACAGCTAGAGAAGCATTTACAGTCCCACTAATGACAATCTAAGGCATTAATTCCCTTCCAAGGTATCATTTTATTACAAGTGCCCAGTTGACTAATTTAGGCGGTCACAGATTAAAATCAGCATCCTCTCTATAAACACCACACTCTAAGGAGAGGCAAGTGGAATACAAAGAGCAAAAAAAGTGAAGTTGCCTAATTTGGCATATGCTTCTGGTTGAAAAATGTCAGCTGTTGGAAGCACAAGCTGTCAGACAAACACTTCCTCTGAAACAGGACTTGGTAACGGTCAATTCAGTGCACATGCCAGCACTGCCTTCATTTCCAGAAACCTGCATATTTGGGTTCACAGAATTGTTACTAATTTAGGATGTCCCCACTGACTGCCTAAAATTGAATAATTCTTCTAATTTCTAATGTGGCAGTAATATGAGAGATATTTTTCCATGTGCTCAGATATTTATACAGTCTTATTTTTGGTCTGGTAACCTGTCTAAAGATTTATATGCAACCTATGGCAGAACAAGAGGAAAATATGCTACACCATACATTCCCAGTAAGGGAACTGTGGCTTTAGATGCCACACTTATATATTTATATAGTATATATTTAGACTTCTATATTTAGACTCAGGCAGAAGCAACTTTACCTGAATAAGCTGCAGCTAAAAAAAACAGTGTAATTTAAGTCTATCAAAGTCTAATATAAAAGTTATTTTTCCTAGTTCTGTGTTGATTAAGTGCTTTGATTTTGGTTGGAAACTACCTTAAAAATTAACCCATATTGTATTTCCTTTGTCACATCTATCTTAGCAAGAGATTAAGGGACAGGACAAAAAGCTTCTACAGCAAGATATTAACTGAATAAAACTCCAGAAATCACATTCAATAGCAGGAATATCCCAAATGGTAAGCCACTATCATAATTACTTTTGAGGAACAAACCTCCAGGGATTTAACTACAAAACTTAGAGATTATGAGCGCCTCTTGGAGAAAAATGTCAGCCCCTCTGCAAGCAATTGCTACCTCACTCTGCCCCACTCCACCCTGCAATCTAGTTCTTTTGGGAAAAATTTCAACACTGTGGAACCTGCTTCTGCCCTAATCAAAAAGGGTATTTGCTTCATTTTCATATTCAACCTTCTTCTGCAACCCAGTAGGCGGACAGCTCGTAACATCTACACTGCTCTGTAGACACCATCAGCCCAGCAATCTGCTTTCTGTTATGGACTACAGTATGTACAGATGGAGTTCATTAAAATAAGCAGTGTGGCAAAGAGCAAACCATTCACACGATAGCAGAGAGCTGCAGCTGCTGACCAGCTCAGCCATCTCCAAATAACTCTCATAACTCCGGCATGTAACATAAGCCTTCCTCGCTGGTTCACCTCCCTGCAAGGGAATGACTGCAGGAAATGCTCTCACCCTTCCACCCAGCATGGGGAAGGCTAAAGAGAGTAGATCAGCTTCAAGATGATGCAAGTAACTTATCCTTCAAGACCTGAAAAATCCAGGCAGAGACTGGGGATATTAGCACTGACCAGTCCTGGTATGAAAATTCTTCAGTGGGGGAGACTCTACTCAGCTATATCTATAGAAGAATCTAACACATTCACACTGGGAGAAGGGCAGGAATTATGTGAAAGTTCGGATTAATTTTAGAAACCAAACCACAAGAAGGCTTGCCAAAGATGCGAGTTCCTAGAGGCCCTGCCTTTTGTCAAGTACACAAAGTCTTCACTTTCATGAAAGGCAGAGCTACTTTCAACTCATTGCTATTACAAGTTCAGCATTGAGAAACCAGACACCATCACAAAGAGCAGCTTTGGGGACTTGGACCCACAAGGACACTCTAAACCTACAGTTTTACACAGCTTAGAAGAGTTTCTGACTTAATTATTACACTCCAGAAATGCAATGCTATTTACACAAGTACATACAGCTCTTGTATTTACTATTACAAAATAATTCAACACAATGACTCATTTTGATGCACAAGGTATGTAAACAATATTATTTCCTCAAGGTATGTAAACAATATTATTTCCTCTAACCAGATGTATCAATAAATTATTTGCCAGAAAGCTGCCACTTTCTCTGCAAGGTCTTGTCTTTAAATCAAAGTTCTGCTAGGGCCTGTTAGTCCTCAGCAACCTAGCAACTTAATCTTTATTTCTCTAGTATGACATTTTCTTTAATCGTATTTGCAGAATATTTATAAGGTTATTAACATTAGTTATAAGAGTCAAAGAGGTCTTCAGCAGTAATTACCAGTACAAATCTAAGTTCCAAGTAATTGGATTTTGGTTTGTTTTTTAAAAAATCAATTTGATAATGTATCATACAGATTTCTCAGCATGATGGAGCTACTTCACCCAATGAGCAGCTGAAATAGGCAAACATGAACATCCCTGCAGACAAAAGAGGAACCAAATACGAGTCTGTATTTCCCCAACTGTTACAGCAAATCCCAAAATTCACTTGGAAATATGAACTGGACTTCTAAGAAAGCATCAGAAAGAACTGACACTGCTCTTCAGCTTTTACATAAAATCACCTTACTTCCATATGCATGTGGACCTCAACCAGAATAATTTTGTAGAAATTAGGAAATGTACTTTTTCAGCTAAGGAGCCAGCATCAAGGGATAATTGTCTACAGGCATCAAGGGTCTAAGTGGGGGGAACCATCCTAATGGAAAAAGTAGATGCTGCCACCTTTGAAGAGGAAGAGAAATAGCAGGACTTGTAATGCACAGGAGGGAAGGAGGCCACAGATCTCAGCTGGTAGTACAGAGACTGCCCCAGCTGTAGCTGTTACACACAGATTTACCGTCATGCAGATTTCCTACACAGGAAAAAAAGTGAAACTGCAATTACAGTACAAAGCTCTAATCTAGTTTTTCACTGTTACTCAATCCCCAGAAGTACAGAAACTTCCACCATCCATTTAGAGACATACAGCATTTATTTCCAGCAGTCGAACTGTGTTTGCCCCCTTTGCTTGCACACACTTCCCACATCTACCTTTGTTGCTCCCAGAGCAGAACAGGTAGATGAAGACAATAGTTTGGCTTCTGATTTTTCCTAGGATGCTCTTCTAGCTTTTCTTTTCAAAAAGCACTGCGAGACTAATGCTAAGCAATCACATTCTAAAGCCACTACTTCTGTATCAAGAGAAGAGACAGGGTGCCAAAAGTCTTAGATGTCAGGAAATTACTCTAGTCCAAGCACAATGATAAAAGGTACACTACATATAAAAGCAGCCAAATCTATGAAGAGACTCTTGGCTTGTCCTCTTTCACCTCATTCATTAACTCCTAAGTCCTACTGATTCTTTTCTCTGAGATAAATTTAAGTTTTATAGTTTGAACTTGCCAAGCTTGGACATGCACATGTGTGACTTCTCAAATGTATACTGGAAAAATACAGATGTATTAAAGGAGGAGAAGAACAGCCAAGCACAAAAACTTGTTTTCTCTACATTTTATTAATACATCTGTATTGCTGCTAAATATAGCCCTGTCACCCACGAGTATCATAATGCAACATCTATTGTACTAAGGAGCTTATACTCACAGTAAGTAGGTCCGGCGCGATTTTTTGCTGAACTCAGGCTGTGGTTTATGAAGTGTAATTCCATCCAATATAATAACTTTGTAATAGATTTCAGATGTTAAAGACCAACACTAGATTAAAACCATCCTGACAAGAAGATAGGTGAAGGAGTGGCTGCATCAAAATTAACCTTCCAGTCAATTAATCTCAATAATAATCCTTCTGTTTTGGCTTCCTATCTTGCCAAATCCAGGCAGGAAAAGACAGGTCTTATGCAAAGAAAAAGGCCTTTCTCATAATGCTTCCACCAATGGCCAAGATGGGAAATCCAAAAAAGCTGTCACAGATCTCTAATCCATTTCAGATTGGAATGGCAAATTACCCAGCAACATACACATGGAGAAAACCAGTGCCTGCGACAACTGAAGTAGAAAGACGAAGCCAGTTCCCTGTTTGACATATTTAATCCTGAATAACTGCTCAGGATATTTCCATTACTGAGGCAAAAAGGCGACTCCAAGGGGGAGGGGAGGGGGAAGTGACCAGTTTTCCGTCATTCTGAATTCATAGAAGTTGTCATTTTCCTCTTTTTAAGGAGTTAGCTTTGTCGTTTGATTGCAAGTGTGAGTCAGAAACAGGGAAGGGAAGACAACGGCACCATTAGGGCAGGAAGCTCAATCCTGTGACACCCTGCTCAGCTCAGCCACAGCCATCATCGCCCTGCCAGAGCTGGTGAGGGAAGAGGCTGCCTAGGAGTTGAGAAACAGGGGATAAAGAAGCACGATAACTGGGCTTTGCTATCACAATTATGCTACTCAGGCAAGACTTAAACACCAGTTTCCCCTTAGAGAAGGGCAATTGCTTTCCCGGTACATAGGATGGACCTACAGTACACATCCTCTCCTTTAACAATGGCACAACTTCCAAGGAGCTGTTAAAATAAGCGTTGCACTTGTAAAACATGGCATTTGACTGCCTCAGAAGCACATATCCTCCCATGGTACTCTGCCAGGATCACTTTATTCTTGGTCTGAGTTAATGTCCAGGAGAGGAAAGTTCACTCTCCTTTTCCACTCCAGCCATAACTCTTTCCCCTGGAATTTCCAAACAATGCAGTGGTAAAAAAAGGCACCAGAAAATAATTATTTATATTAATAGCAAGTATTTCTTGTTTAAGCATAAAATTGGCTCTTGTAGTATTCTGCACTTAGCCTTCTTTTGGTTACACTTAAGTGAAAGCTTTTATTCAATGAGCTTAGAATAGTCCATGATGAAGACACAGCTGACATGAACATGTGATGCATAAAAATGAGAAAGCAGTTGCACAGAACATCGATTATCTTCTAAAAGAAGTAACATTAAAAAGCGTTCAAGCAAAATAAATGCCCAGTACTTTGACATCTGATTACTGAAGCATTTGATAGCATTACCATTATTTTCTCTCCTGTCTCTGAACTAGCCCATTTCTAAAATAAGCATGGCTTGGCACACTAAAAAGGCTTCCAGGAGAGCTTTAGGATATTTCCTTTGTCTTGAGGTTTCATTTTTAGCATAGCAGAATCTCGCAGAATAAGCAACCAAAAAAGATGAGGAGATAAACCACCAGCGTGAAAATTCACATCTGGGCTCAGACTCAGCCCTCAGTTTGGGCACCTTTTATTTGAGAGAGGCCTTTATGCTGAAAGCTTGATTTAATTTTACTTCATTTTTTAATGAAAAAAAAAAAAAAGTGTGCACAGAGCACTCAGTCATACAATCTTGCAGGGGTCTTCAGCTCTAATAAAACTTGAGAAGCAAACAAGGCCACTTTGAAGGCAACATCTGTACTGAATGATTTGCACAGTATCATATACAGCAGCAGCATAACTAGGGTCCTGAACGAACTGCCTTCAACCTTCAGAAGCCAAGGAATCACAGCATCTCATTAATGAAACAACACTCATGAGTAAGAACCATGCATAAATAATCATTCCTGCTCTTCGGAGACTAAAAAAAAAAAAAAAGTAAAAAGTTTGAATTCAGTAGAATCAAGACCTGCAGCTGATGAGTAAGAGCAGAGAAGTTGGCCAAGATCCATTACTTTAGGGAATAAAAATATTTATTACCCATTCCCACCCAATCTGAGTATTTTCATGCACTATAAAAACCAGGTCTGGTTTAAAAACTGTTGTGAAAAAAAGTTAGTTCAATTTAATAACTAAGAGGATAGAAGACTCAACATCCATTACGTTATATAAAAGCAAGTCTCCCTTTTGTGCTTCCCAAGGTGTTCTCTGTACAACCAGGTCACACTTCAGAAAGAACTCACTGCAATGCTCCAGAATGGGAAATTAAATCCATTTATACTCTGACAATAAATAAATAATCTAACTCCTCTATTAGTCATTTCTAAAGCATGTGTAATATTTTGAAAGAAACAATTCAACACAGGGCTTTAAATCTCTGAATTGCCTTTTTTTGCCATACCATTCCTTCCCCCTTTTCTCCAGTTTCCATCATCTAACAAATCCAGTCAGAGCAACCACTTAACTGCATCACAGATGGAATTCTGTCAAGCTTAGCACATTAAAGAGAGTACTAGAAGTGTGGTGTTTCTATAAATAAACCGCTATCTGGTATACAGTATGGCCTGCCTGATGCTGAATGGGAGTTCTGGCTGAGTAATAGAGAGAAGTCTCCCTTCAGAGTTAATTTAAATGACCAAAGCACCCCATAAAATACATAACAGAAATCAAAACATTATACACTCCTTGGAAAGACCTGTAATGCCAAGAAAGTTTTGAGTAGTTAAAAAGTTTTCAGATTTACTCAGTGGCACTTTATCTTCTCGGACCCGTATTTGAAAATAGATCTTCTTCCTCATTTAAGAGCCTTTTTCCCAGGAAAGGGCTGACCTAAAAATTCAAGGTAATTAGAAAAACAAACTACTCACTACAGTTAAGTAGTTTAATAAGTGGGAGTTCAAAACATAAGCATTCAATTATCAGGTCAGAACAAAGGGTTCCATATTTGTTTACAGATCGCATCCAACAGCTCAGAAACATCTACAGTTACATACATCTAATACACAAAAATGCATCTTCGTACCTTATAGCTATACTTCTCTTTTCTGTCACAGAAAGCAAAGGAGTACAGAACTCTTCAAATAATAATGATGATGATCATTATCATCTTAATAACTCCATTCCTACCCAGCTTCAAGCAAATGAAAGACAAAACAGATTTTTACATGTAACATTAAAGTTTAAACCAAGAAATGACCTTTAATGCACCTTGCCATGGGTGGCAGGTTCTCATCCACAAGCAGATTTAATTAAATTTAGGTCTTTAGACTGATTAGAGTTAACAAAGCAATCTGGTAATCGACCATTTTATGGGGTTTATAATATAATGTTCTGTTGGACTCCAGTATAATAGTTTCAAGTTGCAAGGCACTGTTTTTCCTGAGCTCTTCAGCAATACTTCATATGAAATTTAAAGGAAGGCCTTAAAGACATTTTAAGCACTGGAGAAGATCAGAAGCATAGTATATAACTTCTACAAAGGATCCTAACAAGGATTCATCACTAGAGGAGGCTGGCATTATTTTATGTATAAAAACACACACATTTACAAGAGAACCACTGTAAAAAATGAGACTTTCATGCGTCCTACACTTTCTACTTCTGTGAAGCATTGGAACACTTAGATTCTGATGAAAAAGTCAAAACACTGAGTACAAGCTGAAATTTTCTATTTGTAACATTCACCAAATAAATGTCAAAACCTGCATGAGCCAATCTGATATATGGAAAAGTGTCTATACCATGAGAAACCACCTTAAAAAAAAAGCTGGTGATACTCCCTTTTCTTGTTAGCAGAGCTGTATACTGCTGAGTATGGATAACAGCTTCTACTACATTGTGCTTTACCAGAATTTGTCCTTTGAAGAACAAATATCAAACTTCAGACATTTAGTAACAGCACTATAACCACTGCCCTTCAGGAGAGGAGCCAAGTTCTACATTCGATTTGTGGAAAAAGCACACAGAGGAAATTTCACAGAGAAAAAGTTTTATTTCTCAAGCAATTTTAACAGACCTGACAATAAATAAATATTAAAAATAAAAGATACACTATCCTCCATATTTCACCATTACAAAACATGCAAAAATTTCTACCTACAAGATGCTCTTACCTGGCCAGCAGACAGGCATTACCCTCTCATGCTTGTTCAACATTCCCATTCCCTCAAGGGAAGAGGAATTCCCTGAGAATTCCCCGAGAACCAGAACATGTCAAGCCAGCTTATCCATAATGAGATGGCGCTGAACAACCCATCAACTGGGATTAAGGCTGAAAAAACATCATTGTTTAAGAAATGCTTGGACAGCTTTTGCGTGGGGGTGGGAGAGGATTACTGTGTCCAAACTGGGTCTGAGCTATAATGGATTACCTGGAGAATCTGTGGCCTAGCCCTTGCTAACAAATGAGTTCACTTGGAAAGACACTACCAAGCTACACAACAAAAATTACCTTCACGGCTGTTTACTGGAGTTCTCAAAATCAAAGAATGACTCTGGGACTAATCAACAGCATCAGACACAGTGGCAGCCCTGCCCCAGTCAGATCCATCCTTTGCTTGCTCCTCCCTCCCCCCCGCCAGCAGCGATTACCAACCAGCACATACAAGCCTTCAGTTTATCCTAAGTCTCACAGTCTAACACCCAAACTGTGTCGAACAATTAGTTAAACATCAGGAATAGCTGTGCTTGCAAACCAGCACGTAACAAGAAGTGGTGAGAGAACAGGATAAAACAGTAGTCAAAGCTCAGCCCTCAGAATCCCATTCTGTTAGAGGAAGCTACAATGAAAATCCAATTCCCTGAAAAAGTTTACCAACAGCTTTTGAGGTGCAATAAGCAATCTTAGCAATGTTATATATATGTAAAGCTTTTCCACCTGATCACTGTATTCATAGCACTCACATTAACTTGGGTTTTTTGGCACACTGTATTGATTTTATAGTGGTAAGACTGAAAGGACAGACTTCTTATACCAGCAGCACAGGTAGCAGATCTTGGGGAAACAGCTCTAGGTAATGCAAAGCTCTCCAAGAAGCTTGCTTCTGTATTAACAGGTTGAGCCCCCCACTCCACAAAAAATTAGGGTAGATTACTGTCAGAGCATAGTTCACTACAAACCCATCAATATTTATTTTCTAATACTGTATTTGTAGATTGCTTGGTTAGAGAACAAGTTCTGAGTTACCAGATGTCTTTCTGCTAGCCCAAAAATTGTTAAGTCTGAAATATATATTTAGTCTATCGGTGATACAAAAGCATTTCATCAGCACATACAGAGAACCTTTCTTCACTTGCTCTCATTCACAAAAAAAATAGGGTTTTTTTTCCCCTGGGGTAATTAGACAAGAATGTCCAGATATTACTAAAAATACCATGTAACCCACTGTAAATAAAACTCTGACATTCTCTACATATACCAACATTATTCCTTATATCCACACAGAAGCACAATATTTCCCAGAGCCCCTAGATTCCTCCACAGTTCATGTAAAGGTTAGGTCACAACACTGTTCCAATGTACTCATTTCACATCAGAGCAGATTGAAATTTCCTATTTAATAGACAATGGAATAGCATGACCTTTGGATATCTAAAAAAATGTCCCCAAAGCCCACTCCAATTTTCAACAGATGTTGATTCAACATATTTGTCAATGCAAATCTTCTTAGAGCTTAGAAACATGTTAACCTGAGGAAGACAGTCAAGACCAGCATACACACATTTCATACATGTGAATGGACATTTTAAAGAAAACAGCTTATGGGAAACACACAGTTGCTCAGCAAAGCAATAGGGCTATGGTCATTAAAATTTAAATTGATTTTCTAAAGTTTGCTAAATTTTCTAAAAACAAAAAGTGGTATGTCTTTTCGTAGACAATGGGAAGAACTACAAATTCACCAGAGAGAAGCAAGAAGTGATTACACAGAAAAAAAAAAAGAAACTCACTAGGCTATTATCTTTGCTGTTCATACTCAGCAAAAATAAATAGGATTTCATGTTTCCCTGTACATTGACACAATTATAAACAACCATACGTGATACAACCAAATCTAAAGCAATGTGTGTTTCAAAAAGAAAAAGAAATAATAACAAAATGTGAAGCTACAAGAGTCCAATAGCAGCCCAGGGCCCAGGGAGTTTTCTGCATGTGAAGCACTTTCCTTGCTCTCCTGTCACCCTAGCACATTAGCTGATAAACACTCCAGAATTAGAAGACCGAAGAGGGAATGTCTGAAATCCATCTGACCCAAGGGAACAAGTTTAAAAACCTGACCCAGCTTTTAGCGTGCCAGATACTCCTGTACTCTCTTTCTGTCTACTGGAAGAAGCTGGCAAAAGACGGGAGAAGAGACAGACTCAACTAAATCTGGTATTCAAATGTGGGCTTAAAGCAAGGATATTTTGGGAAGTAGGAAGTGCTCAAAAGAGGAAGACCAAAAAAATGAAAAAAAAAATTTAATCAGATACTGGCAAAGGGAAAGGTCACAGGAGATGCAAGAGCAGAGACCAAGAGGGAAGAAATTTTACTCCTTTCCATCCTCCGTCTACACAGAGCTCCGTGCCTGAGGCATCTGTGGGATTGAGAGAACAGTCTATGAAGTGTCACCACAGGACCCCACCCTCAGGACAGAGGCAGAGTCGTTTCACTGCAGGCAACATTAAAACACAAGTCACTGACCAACTTGCTAAGCCAGTCAACACGCACAAAAAAAGGCTTCTGTGGCACCCACTTCCAGTAAGATTTTCTGTTCTGGGAAAGATAAATCAATCTGACACTAATTACATCTAAAAACTGCAAGTAATGATGTTATAGTAGGGAAAAACCCAGTCTGAGAATCTATTCTGGAGGAAGTCAGAAGCAGTTGGAGATACCATCTTGCTTGTTTCATTGATGGAAGTTTGAATACAAATTGAATAATCTACTCTCATTCACATAAACTTTCTAACAGCTAAAAGGAAAGAAAATTGTTGCCCTGAAACCTAAGGACTGCTTTTGCATTTCTTCACCTGCCAAAGATAACAAGCACTGCCCTACCTAATTGCCAGGTACTAAAAATGGAACACAGTGGTGGTGATGCACCCAGCAATTCTGATTTACCAAAGGCTCTGATTTCTTGTACAGCAACATATAATACAGAAGTAAAAAATCTAAATATTTTCTCAAACAGCACAGGAGCTCACAAAGCATTAAGAACTAAAAGGCACCCAGTGCTTTTGCAAGTATAGTGTTCAGTGGACAGGATTAAGCTGTGTCACCAAAGAAACTCTCATCTTGCCCACAAAAGCAGCACGTAGTAAGGAGAAAAGAGCTGTGAAAACAAGCAGCAATGAGCCAGCAAGGAGGTAAAAGCAATAGGAAATGAAGAGGCTTCCTCACCACATCCGAGACTGGAACCCAGCTCAGATTTGGCACCATCAGATCACTTTCCCTGTTCACTGTCTACAGCTCAACTCTTAAATGCTGCAGTAGTATTTAGGGAGATAAAGCCACAGACCACGCCAAGCTGCTGGCTCGCACACTGCAGGGATGTAAGAAGGCAGAGCAGATGCAACTGAAAAAATGCCCCTTTTTTTCAAGATCATGCCCAGAATATTTTGATGAAAAGTATATCAGGAAACAATCCACTTCCCAGTTCTAAGGCAGCAATTTGCAATGGGGAATTAGCTCAGACACTCACCTTCAGTGTCACTGAACACTGCCTTAAGTCCTTAAATTAACAAAAGTTACTTCAATCTATTTGGTGGTTTCCAATTCAGAATAAGCCACTCAAAGTTTTAGCCCAGTTGTGCCCTTTATGTGCAATTATACTCAAATCCCAAAACATCCATCCTTCTTTAACCCAGAAATAGCTGGTTTTGTTAAAACTTCAAAATGTTTATACCTGAGAACAAATCCTTTGAAAAACATTCTAACACACATTGCAGTTATTTTTGCAGCTTTAGCTGGGTAAGGTCTACAGCCTACTTCTTGTTCCCTAACTGAAAGAAGGTGAAAGGAGAATGTGTTGGGAGTAAACAGTTACATCTTTCCACAAGAAGCCCTTAAGCACTTCCCTCATCTTTACTTTGTGATGAAAGCCCAAAAATCATCTATTTCTCTACTATGTGCAAGGCCAGCTATTCATTTCTAGCAGATGAAGGGTGATAAGTGCACCAGAAACAGAGAAAGCTCCACAATTAAATGGTCATGCACTTTACCTTCTTATAAACATCTCTGATATTTAACAAACACACACAAAAAAAAACATCAACCCAACAAAAAGAGCAAACAAAAAAACCAATCAAACAAACAACAAAAACCACAACCAACCATCACCAGCAATGCCACAACCCAACAAAACCCTAACATACAACTCTCAAAGCCATCTTGTGACTATCTGAAGGGAAATTTCACTTACTGCAACTACCTCCCTCGCATTGCAACAGGCAACTTCTCCCCCCAAAAAAGTATTTCAACACAAGTGAGACAACAGCTGATAATTTCAGAGATGCTATTTTAAGGTTTGCGTATGAGTGCTTATGTCTAGCTAGACAGATTCACTCCTGGCAACCTGCTGACTTGACAGGAGGGACAAATACCCTGTTTCACAAGACCTAAATGTTATGTGGATTATGGTCCTTGCAACCAATTAAAAAAAACCCACAAAAAGCAACAAAAAAACCCAGCATATAAAAAAAAACACACACCAAAAACATTAAAAAACCCCAAACCAACAACAACAACCAAAAAAACCCAACAAAACCCAATCCAATAACTAACAAAACCAAAACCAACAATTCCTGAACACTGTTGAAAGCCTTGCAAGTACACTTGAGCTCCAACTTTATTCAGCAACAGGCCTGGAAAAACATCCTTTTCAATGAGGTAATGATGAGTATTATATCCTGCAGACAAGCTCAGCATCTGGGCTTGCAAAAAAAACAACAACCCGGGCTTCCCATGTTGTTAATCCTAACAGTAGTCTCTTGCTTGACTGAAATAGGACTCACAGTTCCTACCCAGCTGTTTTCTCAGACAGCAATAGAACAGCTGAAGGACTTGAGCCAGGCGTGGACACAAAAACAGGCAACTAATTATTTCAAGTTGCAGTCAGCAGACTACAAGGCAGACTCTGCACTGGGAGACAGGCTACAGTTGCCCATTTCACTAAAATGAGATAGATCTTGAGAATTTTCTCACTTCTTAAACCACCCAAAGCTGCTCCTTCACACATTTCCTTTGGAAAAGACTGTAAGTGATGCCATTGCCATTTTTTGTCTATATAGATGTAAAATGCTAGGAAAAAGAGGCCTTCAGTGAAGATGCACACATTTGCTACATAAAATCATCTCCATTTTGAAACAATTCTCCACACCCTACCATCAAGCAATCCCTACAAATTCCTCCTTCCTATATTTAGATCAATGAAGATCAGTCAAGCCCTCCATGAGCATCCCTCCCTTTCATAACTTTCTATTCTAGAAGAGAGACCTACAGCCAGGCATGCTTTTTCAGATTCTCTTGGGCTGATACATTAACATTGTAAAGGCAGAAAGTAATAAAATTTAAAAAAAGAAAAAAAAAAAAGTTGAGTACAAGCAACTGGTGCTACATAAAGCTGACTACTAAGGGCTTTTCTCAGAGTATCTATCCAGCTCACAAAAGCCTTCCTGCATCTCTAGTGTCAAATGTTGCTCAAAAAAACATTCCATCGCTATCCTAACAAGGCACACGGATCTTACACGGGCATTACCTAGAATATCCTCAGGGAACATGCTGCTTCAAATGCTCTGGTTTGCGTAACAGTTCAATAGCATTTGCATGGCTTGTGTTCCCATATATAAACATCCATCCTGCTTGTTTGAGCTTCAACTTTCAACTGATTGTTTCCATCTCTGTTTATGCAGCTCACACAAATTACATGCACCAGAGAATTCTCCCCCCAGATTATGCCCTCAATTCAAAAGACAAAGCCTTTAGATTCCCCACACAACAACCATGCTCTCTTCACTAGTACTGAAAATCCAATTTAGGCTCTTGAAGTAAACTAGCGCTGCCTTACCCTGGTGGGTTTCACCCACATTTCGAGCTATTTCCAATCAACTATGTAATTTCTGCTCCTTCCTAGGAGTGCAACATCCCAATTTTTAAATCATTACATACACAAGTCAATGCCCAAACTAAAAAACTTTGGTGAAACAAATTTATGGTCCATAAACTGGTCATGCAGTTATTAAAAAAAAAAAATAATTATGTATAAATATGTAGTTGATGGTTCTTGAAACTTTGAAAGTGGCATAGAGTGTACAAAGAGTGAAGAAACTCATAACATCACTTTAATAGTAAAAAAAAAAAGTTATGGAATTATTAAATTAGCAGCTAATGAGTTCTACTTTTTAAATTTCTGGATGAAAAAGAGATTTGTAACACAGAGATGATACAAAGCAGGATTGGTTTTCTGAGCAGCATAACACATCTGACTGCAAAACATGATTTAAAAAAGGGTGTAAATGACTTTCCTAATAAAACCATTAAGTTTATCTTGATCTCACACTTCCTCATTTAAAAAAATAAAACCAAGTAGATAACACTGTCTGCCTGCAAGAGAAATATCTCATTTACACAAATGACAGTTTCCTCACTGGATTCGCAAAATTCTTTCTGAGCATGTAATGCTTAACTATTGCTGTAGCCAGCAAAGAATATAGTGGAAGTTAGGGAAAATTAAAATAAATAATTGAATTTCTCTAGAAACAAAGTCTCAAGTTATCAAAAATAACTAAAGAAGGGAAAAAAAAAACCAAAAACAAAAACAAAAAGGTAGAAAGCCTGTCCCAGTTCAAGGCTCTGTGTTCCCAAACCAGACGCACACCAGCCCAAGAGAACATCACAATGACTGCCGAGGACGTGGTTACTGCTGGCTGTGCTGGCACAGAGTATCAAACTGCTTGATTTTGCAAACACTGCTGGCATGCATTCACAGAGAGGAATAAAATAGCCCAAAAGTTTCCATTGACCTAAACACTGAATAATCTACTGGAGTCAACATGAGTCTGAAAGCAGAGAAGCCTATCATTGAACAGCTTTGCTCTCAATCTGGAAGAGCTGATGCCCAGAGAAAAATAACCATGGCAATACAAGGCAGGTGTGCATACAGCAAACCCCGAGCGTCACTCCTCTGTGTCTGTTAGGAACGCTGTGTTCTTCTGGTAACTGTATTTTCATATTTGCCATCCATTTAGTTACCACGTAAATCAGAATCTCAGCAGCCAGATTTAGTGGTGTGTTAACTACACTTTGCCAATGGGCCACATGATTTACAGTAACTGTGCCTTCTACCTCTGCTCTAAACAGGTCTAGACAAGGTGATAAACCACTTGTAGCTGATCTAGTTCAGAAACTGCCTCAACCATTAGAACTTACTACAACAGCTTAACATGACTAGCACAACTACTAAAGCCCTGTCAGTACGACACACTTCACATTTACAATTTCCTTCCACTCGCATAGTGACTTTCTCTGCAGGCTGTGCTCCGGTCCCATGGGGCAAGGCCTGTCCTCCACACCACGTGCAGCTCATCTATGAACTATGCAAGACCTGTGCAAACACAGCAAGACATCCTGGTTGTAAACTCCAAAAACTTCACCCTTCAAATGGCAGGAGCTCTTACAAGTCTCAATGTGTCCTTCCAGAAGCGCGTGGGATACCAGGAACTGATAGATTTTCAAGATGTCCTGGCAGTTACAAAACCAATCAAAGTGTCAAAGCAGAACAACCCTTGGAGGAAAAAACAATGCACACATTGCAACTTACTCCCAGAGAGCCCAGGGTCTCTCTATGAATAAATCTGGTTTGGATGGTCTGTTAGGCTCCCATAACATGGCAAAATGAGATCCTAAAGTCTACTGATAACTTGCAGGCACCTGTGGTTTTGGGATAACAAAGACTGACTAAAAGGAAACAGTGAAAATCTACACATAAACCCAACATGCCTATGCCTCAGCTTTGCCTGAACATCAGCGAGGAAGAGTGGAAGAGCCATGTTAAGCAGCACCCTGCTTAACATCAAGACTCTCAGTATCTTCACCAGGAGGAGACTAAATGCTTACTTTACATATTTAAGGGTTCTTAAAATCATGATGTATTCATCTGGAATCTCGTGGGGAGGATGAGCAGTTAAACAACAAAACTCTTTTCAGTGCATAAAACCCAAGACAAAGTATTGCAAAGAGTTAAATTAATATGGGAAAATGCTGAACCTTGAACTTGGCAGTTCAGTTTTATCACTCAAGGGAAAAGATAAAAGACATGCTTGTATTGGGCTTTTCAACCAAATGAATTTGTCCTTTAAACAATCCCCAGAAGAAAAAAAATAACCAAAAAAACCCCACCACCAAACAAAACAAACAAACAGAAAACCAAAACCCCACATTTGAGGCCTCAAACCACTGTACAATACAGTGAAAAGAAGTACATAAGCTAAAGAAAAGTGAAAGCAGGGGAGAAACATGCAATGAGAAGGAGAACATAGGCCTCCTGTTACAGATTAAGGTTTTCCTTCATCAAATGACAGCACAGGCAAGAGAGACTTGGGGAATTTAAGCCCTCATTCTGAAGCAATGCCTAGGATGTTAGGATGACTCAAACTCACGTAGACAGCACAATCACTCACTTGCTAGCTTATGTCCAAGACATTCTTGTCCTCCTACCTCAAACTCTATCCTTCCAAACTTTCTCATCTTCTCATTCATATTGACACAGAAATATGACTTCTAGAAACACAGTATCCAAAACCCTCAGGCAGAAATTAGTCTACTGCACTGTATTCCAAGGATGCTACAAACCACTTCAAAATGCTACATAATAGCAAAGGATTTCCATGTCAGGGCTACCTTGATAATATGATGCACGAGGGTAATAGCTAACCCAATCCTAACAGCCAGTTGCCACCAAAAATAAGCTGTACATTACAATTCATCTGATTCAGGAAAGGAAACAATAAGAGACTTAAACCTCTTCCAGACGAGCAATTTATTGCATAACCCATCTCAGGGTCAGACCATGAGGAGGCATAGAGCAGACACATATACACTATGCTAGAGGAAGAGGATGGCCATCTTCAGCAGCAGCCAGCATAAGAGCAGCTGAGAAATGGTCTAGAATAATCACACGGCCACTTAGCTCCATCTCAGGCTGGCATTGCCCATCTACCTCATCAGAAGCCTGTTGGGGGAAGGACACAGAACAACCCACATGAGGTTTAGTAAATGTAAAAACCAAATTTCCGTTGCCTATTGAACCAATGCCACCATACCCAACGTGTCAGAATAAGGAGGCAGAAAGCAAGTAGCCATCAGCCAGTTTTATTTGTTTAAAGCCATATCAAGCAAAATGCAGCATCTGAAGAACCTAACCCATTAAATACAGATATAAACCAGCCTGCAAGTGAGATTGTGCACTTGTGTCTACATAAGAGCATCACCTTGCAGCCTGCTGCTTCACGTTTTTACACGTGTATAAAACAAACAAACCCCAACCCAGTGGCCTATTTTCTGGTTCACAGTCATTAACCCCAACCTCAGCAGACAATTAACGCCCCTTGGCTTAAAGGCTGGAGCAGGGAGGGGTTTCTACACTAGAACGCCGTTTGTCCTCACGGAATAAAACCTTTCAAACGCTTTCGCGCTGAAGCGCTGCCCTAAGGACGTTGAAACCACGCCGACATCGTTAAGATAAAGGCGATTTTTTTTATGTCCCCCGCCGTCCTCCCATTTCCATCAACCTGCCCTTGAGGAGCCGCCGCCGCCGCCGCGGTGCCCCGGGGCGCGTGCGCGGCAACTGGGGGAGCCTAGGGCGGGGAGGGAAGAGGGAGAAAGGAGGGAGAAGGTGGAAGGGAGTCCTTTCACGCCGCTCACCTCCCGGGCGATTTGGTTGAGCGCATCGTCTTCCGCCGTCAAGCGCTCCCGGTTTGGCAACCGCTTTCTCCCGGCGCCTTGCGTCCCCATGGTGGCTCCGCTCCTTCGCCAGCCCCAGCCCTGACCCTCCCGCCTCAGCCCCAGCCCCGACCCTCCCGCCGCCGCCTCAGCCGTTCCCCGGCGCCGGCGTGAAGAGTCTGGCCGTCACCGCCCCCCCGCCACTGCCATGCGCATGCGCCACCGCCCCCCGCCCTGAGGGGAAGCGACGGGGCTGGCTCTGCCTTACACCCCTCACCGATCGCTTCCCACTCCGGCTTCGGGAAGGGGAGTGCGGCTCCAGCGCTTCCCTCGAGTCACTTCGTCCGCAGCGGCTCTGGTGGAGCGGATCCCCCCTCCCTGCGGCACCCTTGCCGGGCACAGCTCCGGGCTCCCCAGTTTTCCAGACTCGCCCTCCCGAGGCCTCTTGTCCGCAAAGCTGGGGATATTTTCCGTGAAATCGGGGAAACGTGACGCCAGAACCTCTCCATCTGTGAATCTGGGAAGCTTCTCTGCCACAAATACTGGAGGACTGAGTGATACAGAAACCGTCTTCTTGTGCCCCGAGCCCTCACCGGGCTTTGTAGTACCAAGAGATCCCTTCATAGCCCTGGGGGAATCCCTACAACCATAATTTTTCCTGTTAACTATAAGTGGATGTGATTAATTCTCATGCCAAATACACCAGTGCTTAATTAATTAACATTGACAAGGAGCATGTATTCTCTGTGATTCCTGTCACAGCCCTTGTACCTCAACTTTCACAATAATTTCTTAAATATGTATTAGAAGTCTCTTAAACTTGTTGGGAACAACCTTTTTAGCAGGGCCTGTTGCAACAGAACAAGGGTGGTGGTTTTACACTAAAAGAAGGGAAAATTTAGAGAGAAGGATTAAATTTTTCACACTGAGGGTAAAGAGACAGTGGCCCAGGTTGCCCAGAGAGGTGGTAGAAGCCCCATGCCTGGAATCATTCAAAGTGAGTTTGGCTAGGGCTCTAAGCAACCTGCTCTAGTTGCAGATGTCCCTGCTCACTGCAGGTGGTGGATTAGATGAGCCTTAAAGGTCCTTTCCAATCCACACCATTCTCTGATGTGATCCTTTATGATAACCTTAGGACATTAAATGCGTTATGCAGATGTGTGACAGAAAAAAGGGATGTGAAACCCACCCACCCCCTTGCTGACAAAGACCAGCAAGCTGCATGTAATCTTTACAACTTAATTTTACCTTGAAGGTAAAAGGCAGCAGCAGCCTGTGCTTGTCAGTGCAGTGTCTGACAGTTTTCGTCTACGACAACTAAGATTTGGTTCATCCTTAAATTTAAAACTATGTTGGGTAGTTTAATATAATTCAGCCCCTCCCATGAGGCCATGTATCAGAGCATAATACAACTGGTGGCTGTATTATGAAAATAAAAAAATAAAAATAAAAAAAAAATAAAGAGAAAAACCCCCACCTAATTTTAGCAGAATCCCTTTCCCCATGAGAGTACAGGTGCCCCCCCATCAGTCCCAGGCTGATACTTGTGCTTCAGAAATTGTTTAAATCTCACTTGTTGCTTTTTATATGAGTGACATCAAGGTGCTTATTTATAGCTGGTGCCTGTGCTGAAGTGATTGTCTCTGTGTGATTGTCCTCCACAGCGCAGTGTCCACCAGCACACAGCACCACATGTGGAAATGCTGTGCTCTCAGCGATAGATTGGGTGGACCTTTGAGATGCAGCTATTGCCTTCAGAGTAATTGAGAGATCTTGAAGAAGTTCTTCTGCCCAGCCTCCCTGCCAGGCACATCCTCTCCTCTCAGCCCTGGAATCTGCAGCCTGAACAGTAATACGTCCATTTTTGAGTCTTCTTCTGTTTAGATTTACTTTTATAGAATCATTTTGCTTGGAAGAGACCTTTAAGATCATCAAGGGAGGGACTTTTTATGAGGGCTTGTAGTGATAGGATGGGTGGTAATGGCTTCAAGCTGGAACAGGGGAGAATTAGAAATTCTTCACTCTGAGGGTGATGAGACACTGGAACTTCCCTGGGTTGTCCAGGGAAGTTGTGGATAACTTCAAGACCATGTTGGAAGGGACTTTGAGTAAACTGGTCTAGTGGGAGATGTCCCTGCCCATGACAGAGGAGTTGCCACTATCTTTATGTTCCTTCCAACCCATTCGATGGCTTATCTTTACAAGAAACAAATTATTCTTTTGTTAGTAGAAGCAGGTAGCTGGGTTCCCCACCTTACTTGGGCAATACAGACAACTGTCACATCCCAAGATTTGTCATTAAGCTTACTCTGACCCCACACAAGCAAAAAAAACCCTCACACCTTCTCTGCAAGGCAGTACAGCGGCCTCAAAAGTGAGATCTGACAAAGCTGTTGTGTCTGCCTTTCCTAGATGCCTTTTCATACAGGCTTCCTTTCTTCAGCCACCTCAGCTCCAACCTCACCTCCCCAAGACCTGGCTTAGCACCATCACCCTTCCAGGCTGTGCATAACTCATTCCTTGAGTCTGCCCCTGCCCTTTGAGAAATTCTGGCTACAGAGGCAGGGTAGTGCCTTATTTTTAGGACCGTGTTACCCAGGGATTTCAGCCACCTGTGCAGCTGCATCACTGTATGCATGTGAGGAATTTCCAGCTCAGTGCTGCAGGAAGGTTTGCATCAGTGCTCTTTGCCTTGCTGGCTGAAAAGCCCTCCCAGGGGCTGTGCTGGACAGGTTTGTGTCTGAAAACCTGATAGTGAGAAGGCTTTGGAAGAGAAGGAGGGAAAATAAAAGGGAAAGAGGGGGGAGGGAAAGGCAAGGGGAAAGGCAAGGACAAAAAAAACTGAAGCAGAGAAATTGGAAGAGAAGCAGCTATTGGGTAACTGCAGTCAGATTTCAAATCACACACTATAAGAAATCCTTTTTTTTCTTGCATTCCAGACACATATAGTAATTTTTTTTTTCTTTAAATATAGCCAAAATAAGCCATCTTGTTATACAAATGCTATACATACAGAATTTGTCCAAATTAATATGAAACAATGACTCACACACATTAGTTTTGGCTGCCCTGTGAAGTGCAGTGAGCGCAGCTGATAATGAAACACTGAAATGTACGTTTCTTGTTTCAACAAGCAACATGAAGTGGAGGCTAGTTTGTGAGTCATAATTGTGATTAATGATACTCGGACAAGACTAAGTATCCCATGCCAGTTTTAAAGGGCTCTATTTTAAGTGCATCATACATACCTCATTCTCCACTATCCTGGAGAGGAGGCTGTTGCATACAGAGCTCACCCCAAAGATACAATTTTCCCTCTGTTCTGCTCTTAAATAAAACTGTCTTGTAAAACTTATCTTCTGAGGATTAGAACAATCTATCAGCTGTTAAAGTTGCTGCTGCCTGTGTCCTCAACAGGCCACTTTTACATAATAAAATGGATGTTTTGATATTTGTGCAGAAAAATAATACTTTTCTATTAGCAGCAAGCCTTGAGATAGGGGAATCCAGTGGCTAGCTGATAGTGTTTAAAGAAAACACATAGAATCATAGAATCATTTTGTTTGGAAAAGATCTGTAAAAATTATCAAGTCCAACCATTAACCCAACACTACCAGGTCAGCAGTGGTCAGCATTACACCTACATGGCTTTTAAACCCCTCAAGGGATAGGGACTCCACCACTGCCCTGAGCAGCTTGGCCCAGGCCTTGACAACCCTTTCCAGGAATAAATTGTTCCTTGTATCCAACCAAGACCTCCCCTTATGCAACTTGAGGCCATTTAATCTTGTCCTATTGCTTGTTCCTTGGGGGAAGAGACCAACACCAAACACAGGGGCACCTCTCTTCTCCACCATAAGATCACAGCATCTGCCAAACCAGAAATGACAGCTTTAACAAGATGTCCATCAGTCTAGGAAGAGCAGTACACTTACCTTGGAAAATCTACACTTAGGAGGCCAATAGTTCACATTGTCAAGACAAATGAAACAAACAGAGCTCCATTAGCACTGTAACATTTTGCGGACCTAAGAGTAGTGGTATTTCCCAAGGTCTGTGAATTTAATAATGGGAAAAAAATGACATCACAGACAACTATGTGCTGACACTGAAATTCTGCAGAAAACAAACAAATAAACAAAAAAACAACACTGGTGCAACTAAAGGGCTTGTAGTTTATTAGACCTCCTAAAGAGCCTAAGATTATTCTCTTCAGCAAACCAGACCTCCTGGGAAAATCTTTCAGATGTTGTTGCCACATAGGAGCAGTGTCAAGACAGGGCTCAGGAGACTGCTAGTATCCATTATTTTGTCCAGATGAGATTCATTACTGTTGTTTCATCCCTTCAAGTCAGCAGAGATGCTATTTGCATCATCAGAGCTCTGGCACACTGGGAACCTTGCTGAGCTTCCCTGGGGCTAGACCGAGGCTTGTAGTCATGCAGCAACTCATCACGTCAAAGCTTAACTGGTAACTACCTTCCCATAAGGTCCATAAAAGAGATCCATGAGCCTGGGTTGACCAAGGAAAATACAGTCTATAAAGTGGGGGACCTCCAAGACAAGCTTTAGGAGGACTAGAAAAAAATATGTATCCCACAACAGTAGCAGGTTATTTTATTTCTCCCTTTTTACCAAAAGCAACTTACTTGCTGTGCCAAAGATATGGGGTTTTTTTTTCTGAAGAGGGTTTATTTGATGTTTTCATCTTTCCAAAAGCTCTCAGTGACTTACTGACCTCCTGTAGCCACTTTGGCATGTCATGAGATATAGTTTTTCATTGGTAAATTTTTTACAGGTCACTGAAGATGCCACTTCAGGGTTCTTGAGGTCTCAGAATTGGATCCCTTTCAAAGCTGAGAAAGAATCTTCCTTTGCAGGGAGTTTTTCAAAGGTTAACCTCGGGATTGATTTCATTTAATATTTTCATTAGTGTGCTGACACAACTAGGACAGCACTAATGAAACACGCTGATGACACAGTGTTAGGAAGCATCAACAAAAAAGGAGGATAAAGTCATACAAGGATGGGAAGAGGTTAAGAGCTTGAAAAACAAGTGGAATGAAATCAAGCAGACGGCAAATATTATGTCAAAGACTAAATTAATTATCTCATCTGCTGTAAATGAGGAAAGAGGAGGAATCTCTGGGGTCATGGTTCTGTACCACCATCACAACACAAACAATAAAGAATTGTTTAACATTAGAGCACTTCACCTAAGGGTCTACTGATGCAAATATTTACATGATTGCATGACCATCCACAAGACCTTACCTAAAACGGTGCCTGCAGTTCTGCTTTTCCATGTTAATAAGTGCTTCAACTTGCATGGCTGTAGAGAAAAAGAAGAAAGTTCCTACAAGAAGCAGCAGGAGGACCTTTCCTGAGATGAAAGGGGGTTGGCTTGTCTACCCAAAGGCATCTCTTTCCTGTAAACTGCCTTGGAGCAAAGGGGTGGGAATGATGCTATGTAAGGCTTAGAGACAAGTTAGCACAAAAACATACAGCTGAAGAGGCTGTATATAATTGTAGTCTGGAAAGCAGAGTTTTCTTGACAAAGTTCTGGACGTGCATCCAAAAGAAGTTCTTGGGTAGCCAGGGTTAAGTCTGTGGTAAGTGCTATCCTGAGAGTCTATCTGCCTTGAGGAGCACTAACCCAAACACTGTGAGCTCTCTGCCCTGCCACTAAATTTAAGACATGAATAGTTATCACAGCTGACACTGCAACAGCCCCAGAGAGGCTGTCCTAGCCCCACTGATGCTCCTGTTTGGATAACATAAAGCTAGCCTTCACCAACATGTGCAATCTTTTCATTACTGTGTCAAGCATGGAACTTACCTGCACTTTGCAAACTAGTCACTGAAAACTGCCCATATTGGGCTAAAAAAGGGAACTTGCTCAATACAGCCTCTGTGGACCTAATCTAATCAGCAGCAGATTCGCTGCAGCCCAGAGTGTTTTGGTGCAAAGCAGCTGTAATCACAGGGAGCTAAACCTATCCCAGGCTGCTGAAGAGCAACCACTTTCCATGCCTGGCTCATGAGGACAGCTTGTTATAGTTGGCCCTGTGCTATCTGCACTCATATCTGTTATTTCCAGCCTGCCGCAGCACTGCATTGAGCTGCAAAATCTGGCTGTTTCTCCTCTGTTGGCTTCCCCTCACGATGTGTAAAAAAGCTACATTTTAAGAGGGTCCCATGTTATTTTCAGAAGAAATGCATCATACATCTCTTCCACCTAACCTAAAAACACTCCCTGTTTGCTATCTCAAGTGCTATGCGGATAAAACCTGTTCCAGATAGTGGTAAGACCTGCATACCCCCACCTTTTCTTTACAGAGCCTGGGTGGGAAGGTATGTTTAAATACCTTTATACTTAAATATAAATATACTTAAATCTAGTCCAACACCCGTGCAATTAGCAGGGACATTTGCAACTAGAGCAGGTTGCTCAGAGTCTCAGTCAATCCTATTTGGAAGGTTTCCAGGGATGTGGCTTCTACCACCTCCCTGGGTAACCTGGGCCAGTGTCTCACTACCCTCAGTGGAAAAAAATCCCTTCTTCTCTCTAGTCTAAATCTTCCCCATCCTTTTAGTTTAAAAAGATCACCCTATGCCAGCAGGCCTTTCTAAAGAATCTTTACCCACCTTTCTTACAGGCCCTTTTAAATACTGAAAGGACACAAGAACGTCTCCTCAGAGCTGCCTTCTCTCCAGGCTGAACCACCCCAATTCTCTCAGACTTTCAGGAAGGCAGTCAAGAGATGAATATAGATATTTGATTTGGGAATACAGCCTCTACAGCTGTAAAAAAAAAAAAAAAAAAAAAAAAAAAAGCTGAACTAGTTAATCCTTCAGCAAAATAAAATCAGGATAGCTTCAGTGAAAACAATGCATTACATCAGCTGAAACAGCCAAGGAACTGGCTCAGTATCACTTTGGGATTAATATATCAAAGCATTTCTCCTACCATTGTGCCAGTGTCCTCACCTCACTGGCAGTGTGTGGACACGAGCAAAGAATCACGTGGCCTCACTACAAGGGCTTGATGCTCCCTGCCTACTTGATTTTCCCCATAGATTTTCTGCTCCATGCTGTGTGGCCCCATCCACTCCCATCCCAAATGTTGCAGTTAAGTTGAGCCACATTTTCCAAGCAGGCCCTCCAGGTTTTCTTAAACTCCAATTGTTTTGGACTGCAGTAACATGGAGCCACAACACTGTCTAAAAACAAATGCTTGCTTGTAGCAGATCAAGTACTTGCACTAATTAGTCATGCTGCTCTGTAAAAAGGCAGATGGACATCATTTTGGAAAAGCTTGTGAAACCACAGCACAGTTTAACTCCCTCAGCTGGAGCAGAAGCAGGGTAAGGAGATGCTTTTTGGTGTCCCTGTGGAAGTCCTTCCAGATCACCCAAAGTACAAATCAGAAAAAAAACCAACCATTTTTTCACGTGCAGCAGAGCTCTGCTTCCAACCATCCCTCACACATGTCAGGGTGGATGTATTTTCCACTCAACCTATTTTATAGCAATCTGAACCCCATCTCTTCTCAGGGAACAGCTTCAATCACTGAACATCAGACAGAAGAGAACCCATGTGTGATGTCTCGTGGTTCTGCATGATGAACCAAAGCTGTACATTGCTACCCCATCTCCTGCCACCTCTCTGCTGACCCACCTACATGAAACAGCATCTAACTGGTGGTGTCAGCAAATAAATAATTCCTGGTTTACCTAAAACAAGCCGTGCTGCTGTTAAAGGATTTCAGTTCCTGCTGTGGTAATCACTATCAGGGCAAGAGGGCAGGTCATTATAGTTTCCTGAAACTAGGAATTTTGCCTAAACTGGAAAGAGAAAGATAACAGTAACAAAACATTAGTGGAAACTGAGACAAAACACTTCGAAGTTACATTGTATTAGAGTCGGGGCATCTGATTTTAAGTCATAACACATTTTTTTCTGGCACAGTGGCTGATGGATGGCATGTGGGATTGACTCAGTGTGCTCTCCCTGCACCTCCAAGCCAACTCATCTGGCAGGGACTGCACCCCAGCCCTGCACCAGTTTTCCTTCAGGCTTTTCTGCAGCATTAATTATCAGGGCACTAAACTCCTTCTGATCCTTCTCTGTAAGAATGGGAAGGAATTAGTTGCTCTGTTCTCCATCAACAGAGCCAAACCAGTCAGGCAAGTGTTGTCAAATTCTCCACTGTTCAGTTTTCCCTCCGATTGTAGAAACAATTAAAAGATTTATTTTTGTTTCTCCCAAACACAATGAGTTGCTGTACAACCCTTTTGTTTCAGCTGCATGTCAAAATAAATTAAAAAAAATAAAGCACTGAAAATCCCAAATGGGACCTAAAGCAAAATGTGTGCTTGCATCTGGAAACCCCCAACTTCCACAGCTGGCTGCATGGCTTCTCAAGGACCAGGCTGGAAACAGATGCCAGAGGCAGAAAAAAGAAATGGCCTCAGCCACAAGACTCTGCTTGTTCTTCCTTTTACCTTTTGCCTTTCCTAACTGTGCATTTCCCTAAGGACAGCTACTCAATATATAACTACTTATCACAGGGTTTCCAGCCTTAGGCCATGTAGGGATGGGCACTGTTAGAAGGATGCATCTCCTCAGCCACCACCAGCCACATTGAGGCCTTTGATGCTCAGCCTCAATTTCTACAGAAGTTTTCCTCCTCCTTGACCTTGTAGCTGTGGCATCAGAGGGGAGAAAGGCAGAAAAGAGGTTTCTCTGCAGTGGCCTTTTTTGGGAGCCGTTACTAGTTTAAGTTTCTGAAACATTCTGGGTGCATTAGTGGCTCAACTCATTAGAAATTCCCAAAATAATTTTTAATACATTTCTAAATTATAAAAGGCTCTTGGTAAGAGCAGATAAAAATCCCCCCGAGGCATCTTCATTTCTTCCTAGTTTATTGGCAACAGACGACTCATTTCACCTCTGTGTAACAGAACAACTGCTTCTATCAGAGCACGGCAGTAAATGAGGTTGCTGATTAAATAGTTTCTTGTGCCTTTACAGACCCTGCCTGTGACACTCGGTCCATGAGACAAAGAAACATCTGAAAACAAGCTAAACATTTAGACGTGCCTGAAAAAGCAAGACTACAATGCAGCCCCTGCCCTGCTGCGAAGTGTGGAGAGACAGAACTCATCATAAAATGCGTTATGAACATGTCTGTATTATATATCCAAAAGTTGGGTGGAGACTCCAGGGGAAAAAAAAATAAAAATCACTCCCACACGAGCTTTCCAAGTCTTTTCTAGACATCATTACTTAAACATTTCTCCTTCCAAGCCCCAGCAAACCATTTTCGGTTGCATTTGTTACAACTGTCTCACAAACACAGACAGATGAAACACTTTGTGAGGGAGATTACTCAGCTTGGAGCAACTTCAGGCTGGCAGTGAGCTCCTCTATAGCCCTTCATGGAGAGAGGTACCACCTACAGCCATTTTTAGCCTAGTTTCCTAAGAGAACATGTGTGATCACTCTGTAAGAGTGCCCCGGTCCCAGACTAATAGCTTGAGCCAGCTGGACAGTTGCCACCAAGTTTATCAGAGAGGTCAATGTCCATGCCAAATGTGATACCCCCACTGGCAAAAAAAGCAGCACATGGAGGCACCAGACTGTACATGTGGAAGAGAGCACTGAAGTGTTTTACATATTGAAAATGCTGCAAAACCTGCACCTTGGTTAGATAACAAAACCTGATTTCACTGAGCTGCCTCCTTTTCCATACTCCTCAGGAGCCAGCCCTCCCTTTGAAGTCAGGGACCCAAGCTAGAGCCAAAGGTCTCTGCATCACAGCTCTCTTGGCAAGGTGGGCTCAACTTGTGGAGGGGGATCTTCTTGGTCTGATGAGTGGAAGAGAGTATGAAGTTCAGGATAAGCAAAATGCTTGAGGCATATATTTTTATTGGGGAAAGCCACACACAACTTTCACAAAGGCTGCAGTTTAATTATTAAACATATGGCAGAACCACTCTATGCGCTGATAGGGAGCACAGAGGACTTTTCACCTCTCTTTCCATCTCCCCTACCAACCCTTCCAGCACCCTCAGAAGGGTCTATTCACATAAATTCTTAAACAAGTTTGGAGAAATTCCTTACAAATCACAAAGGATTGCTTCCCAGCAGGATACTGCCTGCAACAGTGTTTAGCTGGAGCACAGCTTCTCTCAAGAGTAAAGAGCTCTGTGGCAGACGTTTCTCACCTCAGCACATCCTTATGCTTCAAGGCTATTTATTGTGACCCATCATGGGTAATTTCAATGGTGTAAGCAATATTTAACCTGTCTCTAGAAGGCTATGATACAGGAAAGCCTTTTTTGTGGTTCACACTTTTATTCTTTCTGTAACTTAATTCCACTATACTTAACATGTTTATTCTAGTCAGCAATTGTTTTCCCTCCTCAGTCTTTAGCACATTCTAACGTTCACCATCACTTATCATCTGGGAGCCATTAATATTAAGCTTGTTTAATGTTTGCAAGTCAATCTCTGGAGTGTTTTAGTGACATTAATAATTAATACAGTAAGACTAGCATTTTAGAAGCCTGAAGTAGTTCACAGCAGGCTCAGTTTCGGACCTCAGTGCAAGTGATCTGTTCATTGTTACAGCTCCTCAAAATATTTATCATCTTTCTATTGGTGCAAAAGTGAGGAGACTAGTCTGTTTTCATTAACAAAGGCACAGCCTTTTCTCTTCTCAAAAGTGACAAAATTATCTTTTAAGGCTCCATTACAGTGGTGACAAAGCTTGTCTGTATGATGACTAGTAGACTAGCCTGGGTCTTCAGCTGTGGGCCTTTGGGCTTCAGGAGTTGATTGTATGGCATCAGTTCATGATATGACTGCAGAAAAGGGGAAACAGCAAAGACCAGGTTGTTTAGAAAAAGCATTTCCATCCTAATCCAGGCTTCTGTGATTAACTTCTTATCCATATTTTATACAAGAACCACTACACAAACAAGGGATCTCCCATTTAACAGTTCTGGTTATGGCAAACAGTTTTGAGAACATAATTTGTTGTGACCTCTGGCTGGACCAAGTATTTTGAATTCATTTTGCTTAACATGGTTGCAGATATTACTTCTTGAGACAAAGAACTTTTAAAAATAGAAGAGCCACAGCTTATTTCTGAGCCTTTGTATCTGATGGCTGCTCACAAGGGCCAGGCTGGCTTGCTCAGCAAGAATCAGCTTGCCCATCTCTCTCAAAGCTGGCCAGGGGTTCCTCAGACACCCTGCTCAAAGGAGCACAGTGAGGATAGCTGCTCTGCAAGAGGAGGGTCAGGACCACAGGTGGACCTCTGAGCAGTGAGCTCATTTATAGCAATACCAGCTAAACCAAGAGTTATATCCCAAAATGGTATATATATTGGTGCACAAGCGACTGGTTTCTTTGAAGCTGGTGGTTCAGAAAGATGAGTTGTCTGTCCTACAGCTCATCCAGGAGCCAAAACCACTTAGGCAAGGTCATAATGGAAGCCATAATGAAAGGTTCTACATGCCTATCTCCAGTGGTCTAAGTCTGACCATAACACCAGTTCTCTCCAGCTAGCCAGAGCTCACAATAGACACAGCGTCGGCTGTGTGGCAGCATCAAAGTGACAGGGAATGGTCTTGGAAAGTCTCAGATACAGAGGCAGCCCAGCAGAACCCATAGATAGAGCAAGGCACAGCAGCAGAAGCATTATAACAGATCAGCAGTGGCCTGTGGTCACTGGGGATTTTCAGCACAGCTCAGAGCCCTAAAGACACTGGATCACAGCATTGGACATAAGCAGGATTCAGACACCACCCACACACTTTCACAACACAGCCCACACTTTCCCTAATGTCTGCATACATATGCACGTGCACCACAGAAACACAGCTTTCTGAACAAGCAAACAAGTGAATTCCAGACCACCTTATCTAGTGAGCTCACACTGCTCTATCCTCATTGCTTCCACTTGTACAAGTGCAACTTTAAAGCAGTTCCAGCAAAAACCAAGAGCAAAAAGAAAAACCTCTATCAAACCCCACCTCTGTCATTTAGGCCAGAAAAGTTTCACAAAGTCCTTCCAGTGTAAATAACACTTTTTTTTTTTTTTTTTCTGCTCTTCTACACCCCCAAACAGCAGCAGGAAAAAAAAAAACCAACCAAAACCAAACCAAAACAAAAAAAACCAGCAAACCCAAAAGCAAATTGTGCTTTCAGAAATTTTCTTCAGAGGGAAAAAGGCAAGATGGACATCTCTGCTTGCAGTATATATGGAATAGTTTCATTCTTGCAGTGAAAGAGTTATCTGTGGCTGTTTCCTTGTCAGACCAGCCACTCAGGAGAGAGGTCACAGCCACTTGTCCCCATGTGAAATGGTTCATTGGTGCTGCAATGTGAGCAGAAACCAAGAACAATAAGTGCTCAGCTGAGCAGGGCTACACAGACCACTTTGAAACACACTAAATAGAAGAAATGGGAACATTTCAGATGAAAACCGACCCATCAGAAACAGCTTCACAGTATTCAGGGATCTCAAGGGTCCAAAAATGCTAAATCTGAGGCTAAGCAGTTAACAATTTCTAAGCAACACAAGGTCTTAGTTCAGCAGTGGAAGCCTCAATGGCAATCAGATCTCCTGTCCTGGGCTGCTGACACAGTGCATACCAGGGAACACAGGTAAACTGAACAGAGAAACCAAGGGGAGGGGGAGAAACAAGTCACAGGAGACAAAATAGCTCTTCCCACAGGCAGACAGCAGAGAGATGGCAAAACTGAGGTTTCAGTCTTTGTTTCCAGTTTAGGGTAGTGAAGCGCTGGGTGAGACCTCAGTCTACCTCTCTAGTCACCCTCACTGACTGTTTGGTTGTCCAGTTCAGAAATTAGTTTCAGGAGTGTCAGACATCCCTGTAGTATTAAATCATAGATAAGCTGTGCCCTCTAGTGGGGTATGGCTCAGTAGGAGTGAAGAAGGGCCCAGCCAGGAAGCAGATGTTCCAGCCCACACAAGGCTAGTCCATTTACACCAGCCGGTCCATAGCGCTTTATGTGGGCATCTCACTTATACCATCTCCTTTTTATAAGACCCCTTAATAAAGGCATCTGAGATGTAACATCTGCTCAGGCAGATGGGACTAGTCTGAAAATAACAGAGCACAAAATAAGTGGTTATTGCCACAGTGCAAATTGGAAGTGAAGTTTGTTTTAGAAGCTACAAAGCAAGCCTTTCATAAGGCTTCAAAGCTTTCCAGCCAAGACCCAAAGCCTTGTTTTCTAATAACTGCTTAGTTTGGGAGTGTGATATTACCAGAGCTTGTGGGTCCAAACTAGTGGGTAAATAGAAGGAGACTACATTTCAGTATTGATCCTTGCTGTGGACAAGGATTTTTGCTGCAGCAATCCCAGATACTAAGGTATCTGTACCCCTAGCCCTTCCCAAACCCTGAAACACCTTCCTACACCTCTGTTATTCCAGTATAGCTGTCCACAGGGTCACACTGAGGCTCCCACTGAAGAACTGATCTATCCAAAGCCCTAGGGGAAAAAAAAAAAAAAAAAAAAAAAGAATTTCCATCAGCTCATTTCACAGCACAGCCTCGTGAAACAAGTTCTGGGAGAGGGATGGGAGCACCTAAATGGTTTCGGTGTTGAAAAAAATTATACCAGCCTCAGACACTGTGGATTTTCATAGGGTTGTGAGAAAGGTCTTCAAAGGATGCCCAAATCCTGATAGGAAGGGACCTGGGAAGGTAATGCTTTCCTTCCCCTCTGGCAAAAAGGCTGCATGCAGGGTAAAATCTGCTCTTAGTTTTGCTTCAAATCCATGCAGAGGCACCTTCCCAAACAAAGGGAAATGCTCTCATTTGGCTCACGGATCCAAGCCACAGAAATGGGAAGAAATCTAGTCACAGTAGTCAAGCCTTGGAAGTCACACAAGACACTCTTCCTTTCAAAACTGGGATGATGAGCTTTTTTAAGCTTGTAGGACTCCTGCTTTTTATCCCACACCCTGTAACTTTCAGGGGCAGATTTCACAAAGCCTCTTTTACTTCCAGAAAACTTTAGGAGCTCATACTTGAAGGAAAGACACTGATTAGGACAAGGTGAGTGAGAGATACACTAGAACTGTCTTCATTTAGATTTTTAATTACCAGATCTTCCTTTTCTGACTCCAGATTGGTTATCCCAATGTATTAACATGCTGTGATTCCTCTCTCAAGATATTAAAGCTTTAACAAGAGCAGTCTTTTTTAAAGCACCAAGCCCCAGCTGCCTGTGGTAACTAGCTATTACTTTAATTAAAAGACATAAAAGCCCAAGTGCTCAGTTTTTGCTCACTTTGCACCTCCCCATCTGTCTGAAGAAACACTCTGCTAGAGAAGCGGGTGTGTTGTCTCTTGCCAGCCGGTAAACCAGCCACGCTCCTGAAAACAAATCACTTCAGCCCAAGGCATCTGAGCCTGTACCCTGGCACAAGACCAAAGCCAGTGTCAGTGGTATTATAAACAACCAGAGAAGACCAGATCCCTGGCACGCCATGGCTCCGGCTGGCCCTGTAGCCAGCCCTCCCCGGTCCTCAAGCCCCCACTGTGGTGCATGAGCTGCTTCCACTCCCCAGCCAGGCTGCCCTCAGAGCCTGAGGCATGGGAAAAACACCATCCACCCATCCATTCACCTGTCTGTCCACCCACCGCCAAACCCCAGCACAGGAAGAAGGGAGGGCTGGAGGGAGTGTGGGAGGCATGATCCTGAGGTCCCGCCTTGCCGCTGGGTCTAAGGTTCAGTGATCTCCGGTTGCTCTCACCTTTGACACCGCTCCCCAGCAGCTGCTAGATGGTTTCACTTTTATCTGGCTCCAGTGTGGAGAGGCTCAGGCCGCTGGAAGGGGCTGCTGCCCCGTCATCCCTGATGCCACGGACCAGAACACTGGAAGGAGAGCAAGGCTTCGAGAAGGTAAAAGCATCCTCTGCGGGCAATTCCCTGAAGAGCAGGCCCCAGCCCTGACTCATCATCTCTGGGGTACCTTTCCCACACAAGCTCCCAGGACTCTCATCCTCCCATGGGGAAGCAGACCTGCATCCCAGCTGCAAAGTGGCATCTATCAGGGAGGGCAGTACCATCCTCAGCAGCTCCCTACCCAAGGGAAGAGATTTTAGGAAGAGTTAGGAAGCCCTGTGCCCTACCTACCCCCATCCTCTCAGGCAGCCAAGGAGCTGCTGCAAAAGTCATGGCAGAGCACTTGGTCTCAGCCACAATCCAGAACACTCTCTGTTCATTGTTTCCTTGTTTCACCAAGCTACTCAAGCTGCACAGATAATGATCCTTATTCTGTTTCCTTTAGCTTTGAGGAGGGCTGATTGCGTTGAGAAACCAGCACTATGTAAATCAAATACTGTTTATGAGTTAAATCTTTGCAGTTTGGATTTGCATATCCTCTGTCTTAAGCGAACTGACCAAGTGACCACCCTCCTCTCTTGCACTGAGAGAGCTTTAGGAGGTAGGAGAAAGCTCCCAAAAGCAAAGGAGTACTTTGAGAAACCTAGAAGTTAATTGGGGAAGTAGGTGTGTGACCAGTATCAATAAAGAAAAAGAAAAAAAATCAGTAACATTAACAAAAACTTAAACATCAGTAATTTCCCAGCGAGTATTGAATAACATTTCTCAGTAGCTCTAGCCTTTAAAAGTACATGTTTTGTTTTGGTGTGTGTTTTTTGTTGTGGTTGTTGTTTTTGTTGGGTTTTTGGTTTGTTGGGTTTTTTTTGGTTGTTTTTTTTACTGTTTTCCTTTGGCTTATCCCCTGATAATAGTATACCAGAATCCCTGCTCCCCAGATTAAAAATACTGAAGAGATACTAATTTAGAGTGGTGAAAGCTAAGCCCTTGCATGCCAGTGCAAATATCTACTCCACTCCACCACCTCAAGTTTCTGCTTTCTATTATTCACATTTACACCCATAAAACAAGAGTTTGAAAGGATGCCCCTTATCTAAAGTCCACTTTCCTGCTAATTATAAACAACTGAGTCACCCTCATAAAGAGATTTGTCAGGTTCCTTCCTGGAAACAATGAGAGCAGGAGGTTCAAGTGCAATATCAGACACTGCAAAGAGATTACTTTCAAGTTGATTTACATTAAACTGATGGGGTCCATAGGGGAAGCTGGTTAACACTGCTGGGAGTTGCCTCCACATACCCACCCATGGCCCACGGCAAGAGGAGAGGAGACAAAGAGTGTCTGGCTGAGGACATAATTTGCTGGGTGCAGTGATGCTTAATCCTCCATTAGGAAGAGAGAAATGATCTACATTGTGGTTGTTTTGGTGCTTGCCTTCTAGGTAAGTGTAAGGCCAGGGAACCTGCCTTGAATATCTGCTGCTAGACTCAACTGTTACTAAATATTAAGCTGTATCTGGAGACTAAATCCACCAAAAGGATTTTTTACAGTTGCTAAAAGTGAAATGGTCGTCTAGACTAATCTTCTGCTCTTTATATTGGATCTGAGCAGCTTCAGCTTTCCCAGCTGAAGTGTTTTCCCAGTGAAGCCCTCAGTGTGGCTTTAGGCATGAGGACAGGACTTCCAACACCTCAGCTGCTTCTCCCTAAATTGCCGAGTTATTCTTTACCTAGATCAAACTCAAAAGCCCTGAAAGCCAGCATCTAAGTAGTCTCAGTTCAGGTTACACCTCAGCCTATCTAAGCCTGTGTGAAAAAATTTGTGGAACAATTGTCTTCTTCACAGCAGCGAGTTTGCAGTGAGAGAAATCAAACTGGGTTGATGCAACTTCTAGTTATGCTGATAGGAGCTTTTCTGGCCTATAGGTGCACTCTGCCCGGGCTTAACCCTCAGAAACCAGTGGGAAAGTTGCTTTAATCATTTCTCCTGGATTTACTCAGTCAGACTCAGCCTGGGAAAGACAAGGGGAGTTTCCAGATGAAGAATGAACTTCTGCTTTGTCAGCAGGCTGATAGAATGTGAACACTGTGGCACCATTATCTGCACTCAGAGTGGGGATCAGTGATGCTGCCGGAGAAGCATCCTGAATTTCCAGACCTGACTGTAACCCTAAACTGGGTCTTACCTTCTCCAGGCTATTCCCCATGGCAGGGCACAGCTGCTGAAGGCTGCCAGCCACATGAGATGTCTGGAGGGATTTTCTCATGTCCCTTGGCCAATGAGCACAGGATTTTTACTCTGTACACTCTTTTTTTTCAACAGGGGCGGGAGGG
>JAOEGS010012665.1:50144-73598 GCA_025447755.1 Corythornis vintsioides | reverse complement strand
AAGGAAGGAAGGAAGGAAGGAAGGAAGGAAGGAAGGAAGGAAGGAAGGAAGGAAGGAAGGAAGGAAGGAAGAAAAGACCTCTGCACTGATCAGAAATGTTTGGAGGGGGGAGAAAGAGAGAGATGGAGATAGATTAGAGGGTAACAAAAGTAGAGAGGAAGATAAACAGAGGCCAAAAGAAAAATGCCCTTTGTTGATGCAAATGGCTCTGTGCTCCCAAGCCCTGCGAGTGACTAATGCCACGCCGTGGTGTGTAAACCTCTTGGGCACACAACACAAACACAGCATAACTCGGCCTGGACAAACAAAGGCCTAAGCAACAGAGATTGAATTAATCTTAAAACAACAAATCAATTCTTCCCTATGAATGCCCTAAATAGCAGCGTAGGAGCACTGTCCTGTTGTAATAAACAGCCATGTGTTCAATTACCGTCTGCTTTCCCAACTACTGCTCTCTTCAGTAATTACACCATGCAATGCATTCTGCATTGACATTATATTAATGTGCTGGGAGGAGAGATCTTAAACACAAATTAAATCAAGGGTAAACATCTCGGAGAGCCTCCACCGAGCCGCACGTGTGCCAAGGGGGCATTCTTCAGCACAAAGCACACACTGCCTTTTCTCTTCCTTCACCTCTCACTCCCATCCCCTGGCTAAGAAGTACATTACAACAGAAGCTGGAAAGAACTCCGTTGCCCCAAAGGCTGTCACAGTGAACCTTCATAAGCTCTCTAAACGTCCACTTCACCTGCAAGAGATCCCTGCCCAACAAGGAGTGTTTCACAAGTCACAGCCTGTGTCACACCAGCTGAATGGCCACGACAAAAAGCCTCTGACAGCAGACAGGTGACAACCAAGTGAGGCAAGAAAAACAAAAGGAGAACACTTTCTGCACTGAGACAAACACTAAAAGTTGAAGAGAAGGTTTCTTACCCTTTTGCAGAACCATCAAGCAACTTCTATTGATTGCTGAGTAGCACCCAGCAAACAGGCTACACAAAAGCCATGCTGAAAGATGTATTTGCTTGTGCAGGGTTCCTTCCCCCCACCTCAGCCTTCCTGCCCCTTCCACATACACCCACACTGCACCATTTGCATTGTGCTCTTCAATAACCAATAGCAACCCTGATGAAACACTGCAAGGGTTTCTATGATGCTGTCAAGCACCAGATAGATGCTTGGCAGTGTCAACATGGTTCTTTACATTTGGGTTGTGCCAAGGTTTCCAATGAAAACCAGAAGAGGAACAACAATAATACTTGAAGAGAGAGAGCAAGGCAGTGGGGAGTTAGCACGCTTTGTCATCAGTGGAGTTTCATTTTACCTACTGGGTTTCACTTCAGCCATGTGAACTGTTATGGAAACAAATACAGCTTTGGTTTTTTGCCTGCCTACTGGATTGCAAGAATTTTAATAGCAAAATCAAATTCTAGGGTTGTGATGACTGTAGATCTCCAGGCACTAGACAGACTCAGAGGTTTCTGCTGCAAGACACATCAACTCTGTCTCACACAGAAAGTCTGATCACCTTTCCCAACTCTCTTTGAAAATAAAATGCCCTAGGTGATCCAGAACTTCTCTTCAGGTGACAGAAACTTGCATTTTTTGAGGAAATCAAATGTGAAAGTTTTTCTGAATAAAATATTGCAGTTTACTCTCAAAACCACAGCCCACGAGTGTCTTTATAACAACTGCTCATTTGTCCTCCTCAGGTCATTAGACAGAAAACCAGTCCTGAAACCTCTCCAGGTTTTGAAACTCATTTTTGTTTGACTAGTTTGGATTTTTACATTTCAGCTGCCAACCCAAGTCAGGGGAAAAGCTGTTTCCACCTGACCCAAAATGTTTTATTTAATCCTAATTGAAATGTTTTCATTTCTCTTTCTGATTAATCATCTTAACTATCTAAAAACAAAAAAATATCATTTCCAACGAAACATTTTGTTTAAAAATGTTGAGCGTTCCAAATTTTCTACTGTCTTTGGCTAAAATTAACTCGCTGAATTGCTAAATGGTATCAGCCCTTAATTGCTATTTAACAGGTTTCAGGGTGTGCGTGTCCCCAACTCTCCCTCACTCTGAGTGCTTTTTGCATGGATGTGGTGCAGTACAGAAATCACACACACAGAGGATATTTTCTCCCTAGGCAAAGCATAACCCACAATACAATTAAACTGCATGAGCAGGATGATGAAAGGAGTTCTCTCTTCCAGCAAAGCTTATTTACAGTGCAGGAGATAAATGCAGTTGTGTGAAACTGGCAACGTTCAAACCACCTTAAAAATACCACCGTGTAACAGACACATAACTAATAAAAGTAAGCAACAGCTTCAAACTTCAGAGTGTTTTTACAAGGCTCCTTCATTAGCTAAACAAGCAAGTGGGAGTTGCTGCAAATGTTGCTTCTTGCCATCGTAGAGGCTTTCCCTTGCTTCTGGTAAACAGAAGACAGAAGACAGCCTTGTGAATAGCTGATGGCACAGGCTGAGATCTAAAGCTAATCAGACAGGATGATAGGTCATCTTAATCAACTTCAAAAAGCCAATCCACATGCTCGTCCCAGCTCCTCGCATCTCCTTCCCCCATCCAGCTCTCTCTCCTTTGCCCCTCTCTCCCCCTTCCCCCTCCACTTCTTGCCTGCAGACTGTGCTGTTGGGAAAGAACGTGGGGAGCCCTTCAGGTCTCAGCATCCTGGGCGCAGGTGGTGGGGAGAACTTTGAAGTGAGCTCTCCAGTACCTCTAGAGCTGGCCGTGCCTCCTCCATAAGCAGCTCTTATTAAAAAAACCAGACCGAGTAGCCACTAGAACAAAACCAAGCAGGCCTATTTAATTAGGGCAAATGCTTGATATCCACTTCTTCATGTGAAACCACACAGTCACACGAGCCTGGGAGGTCTGATTAATTTTAATATGCACGGTCGTGACAAGCTCCTCGGGGGTAGGAGACAGGGGAAGGGGAAAAAAAAATCCCACAAACCCTGCCAGCTCCAAACAGGCTGCAGCTAAATGTTGTGTATGCTGCCCAGATTAAGATGTTACTATTCAGCAAGGGCTTGAACCTTTCATATGATGGACAAGAGGCCTGAGGAACAGGTGGCTCGCTCTTCACTCCTGAATAAATGAGATCCCCAAAAAGCTGTGGCACAGAAGCATGCAGAAGGAGCTGGCACACTCCCTCCTGTGTATCTACATAGTACCAGTCTGGGTCAGAGGTTTCTCCAGCAGTCATCCAAGGACTGCAATGGGAGAGGGGGAAAAAACAAAACAAAACAGCAACAACCAAAAAAAACCCAAAAAAAACCCACAAACCCCAAAAATACAACAAAACACAAAAGCCACCAACGCGAAAGAAAACCACAATCACAAAAAAAACCCTACATCACAAAGAAAAGAAAAAAAGAAAAAAGAGAAAACACCAACAAAACAAACCAGCAAAATAGGCCAAACAGCAAAATAAAAGCAATAATCAGCAACAAAGGCAGAGTGCAAACTGATCTGGCTGGGATGCACCGGGGCGAGCTGAAAAGCTCTGCTGGAACAAATCATGGCTGCTGAGCCTGGCTGCCTGGGGAACTAGGGGCACACAGGAGCCCACAGAATGATTTTGGTGTCTTGCTGCACTGTCAAAGATGGGAAGGGAGAGATTTTAGCATTTTGCTATGGCTGCTGCTTGCCCAATATTATGGAGCATGCTGGCAGGAAATTTTAATGATGGAGATCCATTAGAGAAGACTTTCATTCTACACCAGGGAGGGGGAGAGGGACTTCATCTCCTCTCCAAAAGCACCAGTTTCCTGCATCTCACCTGACCATGCTGCTTTCTTCTACAGCTAAGATGCTGTATCAGCACCTCGGATGCCTTTATCAGAACAGAAAAGAAAAATCCCAAAGCTACAAAGCTTTGAGGATGTAAGCAAGAGAGACTTGGACAGGAATCTAAGCCCATTTTGAAAACAGCCACTGGAACAAACCGTGACTATCAGGCTAAATGATTAGGAAGGAAGACACTTGAAAACTGAAGATGACGAGTAAGCTTCACTTTGAGCAAGTAAGAGCTGGCAGGGCTTCAAACTAGGCTACCTCTGTTCTAGAGTTAAAGCACTCGTTAATAAAGATGGAAGCCACTGAAGCATTTCACAGGGCCTTCTCTTCACACAGGCCTAGTTCATACACTTCTTCATCTTCTCCCTTTTTTTTAACTGTATTTTTTTTTCATTCTGTTTTTTCTCAGCACTATACGAATGCACATTTCCATATGGTGGGGTCTTTGAAGGAAGTAGGTGGAAGTTTGATGCTGACTTGCTCCACAAGAAGAGCCAGGGGTTTTGGTGACAGACTGCATGCAACGTGGCACCAATGCAGCTGGAGCCTCCCTCTTTCCAAACAGCACAACTTCACATTTTTGTTACTCAACTGCCAAGTGCCCTTCAGAAGAACATCATCACAAAGCCTCTTCAACATGTACACTGTGCAAGGGACAGTGAAGAACTGAGGTAGAGAAATTTCAACCTCACCCAGACGGAGTATCCCCAGGCTCTTCCTGAATCTGCTCTCTGTATTTCTTTCCATCTCATCAGATGTGAGTTAAAAATGTGTGCCTGCATTCCAGAGGTCTCCCCTTCTCATGCCCATTAATGGTCTCTTTTGGAATGCATGGCTTAAGAAGAGGGAGAGCTCTTGATTTCTTTACAAGATCTGTTGATTAAAAGTTTGATCGTATTAGGAGAGATTCTGGGATCTGATTTCAAGTGGAAAGCCTGAATTCAATGTGGTTCACTTTTACAGACTACAGAACTGCTTAAACAACAGCCATTTAAATTACCACACGAACAGGTGTTGTGATTTATAATGTAAACTTAAACATCAAGCACAAATAGCCTTTGGGGGATGTTCAGAAGACAAAAATTATCCCCAAGAGGCCTTTTTCATCCCTTTCTTTTCAACAAAGTAATTACTTATAGTATTGCAGCACACCATAATACACGAGGCTCTAGTACTCACACTGACTGTTACAGCCCTGCAAACATATGTATTACCTGCTTACTAAACACTTGAGATCAATTGTTTTTGCTCAGAAGACCTAAGGACTAGCAGAATAAAATTTTAAGTAGGAACAATAGAAAACACTATTTATAGACAATTCTTGCGTGTGCATGTTTAGATAGATTTACATGCACTTTAAATATACACTTATATATCTTTATACATACACGTGTACATGAATTTATGTGAAATTTATTCACTTTAACAGCCCAACAGAACTGAGTTCAGAGGTCCTTATCAGAGAAGAAGAAGCCACTCAGATGAATGAGTGCACCCACACGTGCACACACAGTCTCTGTGGTCAGGTCAATCCTCATATGATCCCTTTTATCCCAAATTCCCACAAATTCTGTACAGCAACTGGGATCTAGCCTGGGAAGATACAGGATGGAAGATTTCCATTTAAACAGACAAGTACATAACTCCAAAATGGAAAAAAGAAGATTGTTTCCTAATTAAAAGGTGATGTAAAGAGCGGGTGAGTACTACGGCTTAATATAAAAATAGAGGAGAAATTACTTGTTTGCCTATTTTTTTTTTCCCCAGAAGACAAGCCATACATTTAGAGGAAAAGCTACACATATTTCAGAGATTGCATTTTTCACAAGCACAGGCCATAAATTAAAATACAGCAATCCAATCCCATTAATAGTGCAAGAAAAAGCTAAGTGGCTGCTTTGGTCTTTGCTTTCATGAACTTGTGTCAAGCTCAGTGACTTCAAAGTGATTTCCATTTTATCTCTACAAATGAAGGGAACAGACAGACAGAGTCTCTCTGCCATCCTCTATGCCTTAAGAAAACAGAAGAAAAACATGCCTGTATCTCATTCTCCTAATGATTTTAGCTGCAAAAGGAATCCCATGGTCGGCAGCCGACACTCAGGGCAAGGGCTTGAGGTCTGTCACAGTATATAAGGCTTCTCCAAACCCACTCCATTATCTTCATTATTGTACACCAGGAATAAAAGGGGACTGACTCCTCTTCTGAAGTTCAAGTTAGAAAGGACAGAATGTTTCATGTAAAATAACATTGTGTGACTTCAGTAATAGGTTTATGCCTTTGGGGGCCTGCTACTAAAGCTGTGTGGAAGGATTTTCTGCAGAATTTGAAAGAAGAAAAATGAGCCCTGTGTTAGCAATGAGTAAAATTCCACAAGTTTGAGATTCAGTGGAGCTCTCCACGTCTCTGTGTCAGCACTGACACTGTCAGCCACAGACATTTCTACCACTAAATGGCAAGATAGGGGGAAAAAACCCTACTAAAAGAGCCATGGGGCTTTAGAGCTGAGTGTAAGCCCCTGTGAAAACCAAACCCACACACACGTGCCAAGGAGGGAAAGGGAGTGAGAAGCTCTGGGAAAGTTCTTAGGAATGAGTACACAGCATGAGTTTCTAGAGGGGACATCAACCAAAGGCATACATACAACACCTCAAGGTGGAAACCACCTGTATGAACAGTGATGCTTCCCTTGACAGCCCTTGGGTTGGTGCATGTATGTTCTATCCATGTGTGTGCTGTATGTTGGTGCACACATGTTGGTGCACACGGGTGCACCCGTGCACTTTAAGCAGTGTGTTCCACAACACTGTAAAAATCCTGGTCCTTTATTGACAAAATTAATCACTTCTCACTCTCTAAGAAATGTAATGGAAGAAAACCATTTACCTTATCAACAGCCAGAGCTGTTATCAGTATTTTAACACCTCCTTGTCCTCAAAAGTCACTGAAGAACAGAGAGGTCTCCTGCCTGGCATGAGGTCTGTGTGCAGAACTGATGCTCCCTACCCAGCCCTTCCCCTTTGGCTGGTTTATGAAGAATGAGGCCATTTGAAAGAAAGCTTCCAAAGCCCATCTCCCCCAGGAATTCAGAAGACAATTTCAAACAATAAAACCAGAGCAAACACAGCCTGTTGTACAAGTTAAATAATACATCAACTTTTGAGTATAGAGAGAAATGGGAATCTGGCTCATATATGGTCTTGGAAAGATTCACAGGAGATTGATTTAATTAAACCTCCACTACTGGTGCAAATGTTTCCCTTTCTTCCCAAAGAGAAATAAAGTATTATGTTCTTGTTGTTGACATAGTGCAGCAAAGCTTCACCAAGATTCTTGGTCTTCTCCCACAAACTAGCAAGGCTACAAATTCTTACCAGAATACACAATGCTGGTGCACTGTTCAATTGTCACCTACATGTACTACCAAAGATTCCCACTTAACTTCTCTTATTCAGGGAGAATTCATTAATATGCTAATTACCTGAGTAGCAACTAGTTCTGAGTGACAACTTTACTTTAGCAGGACATGAATAAGACATGACAATAAGTAGATTTTCTGCTGGAGTTCAAACAGAGAGGACATTGTGCTTGCAGTAGTACATACTTCTTGTCGGGAAAGAGACTTGTATTTGTGGGAGGATCTCTAAAAACAGTCTTGCCATCTGCACCCAGAAATATATATTTTTTAATTAGCCACTCTAAAAACAATCATGTTGGCTGAAGGGAAGGGGGAGGGGAGACTTGTCAAAATGATGTATTTGTCCCTCACCACCTTTCAATGCTCTTATGCAAGTCTAATTTTCTTCCTAGCCAGCTCACCTCTCTGGCCTCCTTTTGTTTCATGTCCCATTTCCCATTCTCTTCTAACTTCTGAACTTTTGTTAGTTTGCTTTTAAGGAGAAAGGGGAAAAAAAAAAACCCCAACCCTTTCCTATTCATTTTTTCCTGGATGGGGAGTAAGCAGAGACATGAATATGGCACTCTCATAATGACTTAACTAGGGCTTAATGAAATTTTCATCACAACCTGCTGTTCATTTTAATGGCCTTTGAAAGACAATAGAACAATGGCTAGAGGGAAGAAAAGATTTTCTGTTGCATGCATTTGCAAAGCCCAACATTCAGTTGCTCCCCCTCCTTTCTCTCCCAATCTCTTCACAAAGCTGTAGATCTTTTGTTTGTACTGTATATTTTCATTTTAGTAGAGCTGAGATAATGCAGAGGCTCTGTAACCATTCTCACGTCTAACTGCTGCTCCTTCATGGAGCCCGTGCATCCTGTACAACCTCAAACTCAACAGGAGCATTCACACATAGCCCACAACCCTCTGCTCTTTCCCCTCACATGACAGTCTGTTTTCCTGCCTCCCTCACCCCACACCACACGCAGGAAGGCACAAGGTAGGTCACGGCATGACCATTAAGGAAACATAAATAAAATTCAATGCTATGATGACATGGACTATTCCAAACAATGCTGCCATCACTTGTTTCCCAGCAGACCCTCACTGTGTGCTCTAGTCAAGAAGAGAAGACCAATTCACAGCCCTGCAATGCCCACGTGTAACAGTCTGACTGGGTTTGCAACTGTTGTCCTAAAATTCTCCTGGAGGTGTTGCCAGCTCCTGCTTCAAGACTGTGGTGGGCTCTCAGGGCCATGCTTTGGAACATTTGAAAGAGATTTCTACAGCACAATAGGCAGGTGTAAATGAAAACACAGACTTATTCCTGTGCACTAGGGAATGAGGCTCTGTTCACACAACAACAACCAGCTCTCAGTAATCCAGAAATCCATCTGGAAATATGGATGCTGGATACCTATGGAAAATACAGTGAGACCTTCATCTTCCCCTCAGAGATGGTGCTCTGCCCCACAAAACCAGCAATCTTACTTAGAGAGCTGCTGTGTGGATTCTCACCAGGTGAGCTGTTGGATCTCAGCCCACAGAGCACAACTGGCATCCTCATCAACTGCACACACGTTCCCAAAACCAAACTGTTTCTCTAGGGATGATACTTGTAGGCCAGGGTTGGAGCTTGCTGGCCAGAGAAGAGCCTTTATGTGCTGTGTCTGTTTGCATAGAACCTGCACCACACATGCACAGAGGATGACTTGACAGGACATGCTCCAAACAAAAGCTTTCCTGGATTCCAGTTTAACTCCTTACCTTTCCAATAACAACCTGCCTGGCAGACAATCTCACAAAAGCACTGGCACTGCTGGGAACACTGGTCTGTGCTCTAGAAACAGGGGAGGGGGAAGCTGTGGTGCAAAGGTGTAAAAGGCCCCCGGGCTGTTAAAAGCACAGTGTTCATTGCACCCAGGTTGAGGAGGATGCTGTGTCCATTGCAAGTGTGACCAAAGGCTGTTATGTCAAAGGCTGAAGGGGAAAGGTAGAAATGCTGGCAACGATGGGCCATGGCTGAGGTGGATCTATGATGCAGACAGGAACTAGGAGTTCCTGACTTTGATTCTGCCAGTGAAGGGAGCAGAAAGGGGGAAGATTAAAAACCAGACACCTGCAAAGGATCTAGAGACAAGCAAGCAAAGGAGAACGTTCTGGGCAGTTGCCAGGCCTTACCTTCTGGCTCATTTTTGATGAGCTCTTCCATTTTCCTTTGCTTGAGGGTGTCCACGACGTCCGCCAGGCTGCCTTTGCGCCGCTCAGGGGTGCCCAGGGACGTGCTGGACACTGACTCTCCGCTCTGGCGCCCACCTTCTTCTGCCTTCAGGGGTGAGGTAGATGAGTTGTGCGGGGCAAATGAAGACATCACTTTATTGCCATCAACTTCCTGGAAGGGGAAAAAAACCAGATGAAACATTGCTTTCTTTTCCTAAAGAAGAAGAAGAAAAAAAAAAACAACCCCAAAAGATGGAGAGAAAGAACAATCCTTTGTTCTTTGAGTTCATTACTGTTTGTTCTTCTGGTGAAACCTTTAAAAAGGCATGCAATGCTTCAAAAGCACCCAGAACAAAGCCTATCCATAAAGCATAAACCAAGATTACAGGCTGAAGTGAACAAAGATCAGCTTGCAAGAGACACACATAAAATACAGTTTTTCCCTAATTGAGAAGAAGTGTTGCACTCCTAGGTTTCCTAATAACAATGGTATTGATTACCTTTAATTGTTTGTTCTTTTACAGCTTTCTTTGGAAAGAGTCTTCCATTTTTACAAGGACCATTAATTTCCTGACTTTATTATAAAGTTCTTAATGCCTTGATGGCTAGTTGTTGTAAGAAATGAAATAGTAATCAAATATTAAATATTCTTCACCCTACAACTTATTGTAACTTATTGTAAATGGAAGTTTTCTTTTTATCAGATTCCCTGAAGTTTTTTTTATCATTATCCTTATTATAAATGATGCTAATTCCTGATCTGATTGTATTTCAGGTGTTTAATGAGTACAGTTTCTAAAAAAGTCACCAAACCAACATGTGATTTGAGTAAAGGACTTGGCTGAAAAAGTCACCATTTAGCAATTGTTTTCATTTTATAGGGTATGAAAAGGACACATACACTGTTTTTAGGGATTTCTGCTACAATTTTCTATTTTTTTCTGAGTAATTTTCAGTGCCTCTTGCTTAGTAGACAATTCAGAAATTAAATATATATAACAATAATTCAGAAAAAAAAAAGAAACAACCAACCTGTGTCTTTTCATAAACAGAACATAAATGTCTAAATATTAACTCAATTTTACACAGACATTATGAGGTAAAGAATGCATTTGTTTTCACAGACTATTTTGTTTTGGCTAAAAGATACCTCTGGTTAAGAAAACTTTGAGTGCAAACAGTTTTGAGCAGCTTGAATGTGTTATACTAGTGAATAAATTCCCTAACAGAATCGGATTTAACTGAGATTACAATCTGGGCCATCATATGCCCCAAAAGCCAAACCCAGGGATGTTAATGAGAGACTTTCTACTGACGTCAATGAGCTTTTGACCAAGCCCTAAAAAAATTTTCTGACTCTAGTCAACAGAAATGCTTTTCTTTTTTTCCTACTAACTCCCTCCATTTTTGCTCTGCACTTGGCAATTTACTAGTTGCTAACAGTGGACTTAACAAAGAGATGAAGCCAAACGTTTTTTTTTTCCACATAAACACACCTGAACAAACTGGTTTTTTAACACTGATCTAGAGGAGCAACACAGTTAACATCAGCATCAGTTCACATTTTATCTAACATTCAAGCCCATTATCACCAATAAGCAATTTTTTTTCCTACAGACAAGGCCAAAGGAGTAAATATCTTAAAGGCTGGTTTCTTATTCACAATTTTAAGACAGATAAGCTGAATAGGATCCTTAGTTACAGCACTTAAATCCACCTATAGAAACAATACTGTATAGGAATAGCATCATTGCTAATTTTAGCTTTTGATTTTATTCTGAAGCAGACCCCAAAGAAAGTCACTTGCTTTCTGTGTATGTCACACACTGGTCACAGACACCAAGTACTTGCAACAGCTGCCTAAACCTTAGGAACCACCACTTCTGTTTCCATGGGCAATGTGGGTACATAGAAATGTTTTTATATATACAAATGTATTCTAAAACAAGTTTATTACAATAGAAGCAGCATAAGAACGCAAGAGCTGAATGATATGTAAAGTGATTTAAGGTGATTTTCAAAATCACAAATTGCTTCAAATGGATCCCTCAAGAATTTCCAAAACAACTAAAATTTCCCTACCTCTCTGGGGAAAAGGAATTGTGAGGGGGAGAGGACCAGGGAGTAGTTTACGGATAAATCATCACAAAAGGACTCCGGATACTCAAATCCCAGTTCTTTCAACTATTCTCTGTAACCATGGAAAAAAGTCACTTTTGTTTCTTCATGTCAGTTCCCTACCTAGAAATTAGGCACAAAATAACTAATTTCCTATATTGTCCAGTTCTTGGAATGATAAACTCAGTAACCACAGCAAAGCCCTGACACTACAACATTGGACACGAGAATTTAGAAAGCACCACAGGTAACATGACTTAATAGGTAGACCACAAAAAAAAAACCAAACAAAAAAGGACAGGGAAGTGCTCTACACAGATTATTTATTTTTTTTTTTAAATACATAAATTCTGTATTAAAATACACAAGTTATCACTCCCAAAACAAAGTGTTTTACTCAGACTGCTCTGGCTAGGTGTGTACGTACGCGCTGTTTGCGTCTCACATTCCCGGGCTATTTATACACTTGTGGGGTTTAAGATCCACTCCACTTAATCAAAACACATATACAGTAGGGGAACAGCTGCAATCACATCTCAGTGGGCTAAATTACAGTACACCAGTGAATTATTCATTCAAAAGGATCTGTAGCAATCACACGTTCGCTGCGTGATTTGCAACCCAAGAGGAATCCTCTCCTCTCCCTGCTGCTGCTGGCAGCTCATCGTGTGTCCTGCAGCACAGCAGCTCCAGAAACTGCTTCCCAACTTCTCCAGCACTTGGAGCAACCACCTGCAATGCTCCACTATCCCCGTGCCTTTCCCTTTACACCCCACTCTTTGATTTGGCTCTTTCTTACACCCTTAGTAAGGAAGGTCGAGAAGAACTTTCAGTGGTTCTGGATTTTTACTTTTCCCATGTAAAAAAACAAGCTTCTTCCACATAAAACCTACTCATGGCAATGACATAGAGCAAGGCAAACCCTCCAATATCACACAAGAGTTTAACTATCCCCCTGAAAACAGAGAAATCCTTAATGACACAAAAGGTATGTCAGTGCAACAGCTTAAAATCCATCAGCTGAGAAGGAAGTTCCCTCCCAGCAGTGAGACCTTGCAGGTTCCTTTTTGAAAGGGCAAATTCACATGACTTTTCTTCAGTTAAACTGTGAGAAAAACATCACCTAGGTTCTTAAATATCTAAATATCTACTACTAGAGAACCTAAATATCTGCTCCTGAACGTTTGAAGATGAAATCCATCAGCCACACAAGAGCTCCCACATCACCCAAAGGGAGGCTGAGCAGACACTCGTTTAGCAGAGAACAGCATCTCAGCTCTGCACCCCTTTCACCTGTTCTAGTTTGATTACCCTGCAGCCTCTGGCACTGCTAATCCTGGTAATAGTTTTACGCAGTTAGCAGCTGCCTGCTGGCCGGGGCTCTATTGTTCATTTGCAATGGGAAGGGCTCTGCTGAGCTGCCACAGCTGGGAGCTGGGGCTGTACTCACCAGCACCTGATGCTGCTGCTTCTTGCTTTTCCCACTTTGGAAAGGCAGGCAGGGACCTGCAAGAGTCTGCTGCATCCAACACTCTAGGCCCTTCTCTTCTCCCCAGCAACAGCACCAGCAAAGCCAACACGGGGCTGGCCACACGTGGAGTCTTCTCTGTCCCAAGCCAGAACCCACGGGAAGACTTCTTCACTCACAAGAAAGTGGCCTCTCTATTGCCAAACAGCTTTCCACCTATGGAGGAAATACCTCTTCCAAGGTTTAATGATAAAACAGGCTTCTGTCCTTTCAGGATGAGGTCAATAATCTTCCTTTGTTAATCTTGGGCAAGCTTTACTTAATCTAGCCCCCTTGTCACCTTTGTGATTGACAGGAAAAGTCATGTCACTGGACAATGGACTTATCCTCACTGAGCATATCTTTCTTAAAGATTACACAATTCTACCCTTGCTCTCATAAAAAGGGCAAACATCTTGTAGTTAACAGAAACTCTTCATTCCAGCTATGTCTCTCAAATTATCTCTCCATTTTCCAGGCCTATTTCAGCTCTCCAGAGGGCCAGTGAAATGCTTAATGAAAATAAACAGGTTGTACTTGGTGAGATTTGCAAAATATCTCTTAGTGCTGTGAATGGATCTCATCACCTCCTCCCTCAGCTAGAGATGCATGTTATTCCTACCTACAGCTAAACTCAGACACAAAACTTCATCCCTGTGACATGAAAATGTTGTCCCAAACCAACTGTAATTGCTGCAGAAGAAAACTCAGGAGTAAGTCTGAAACTGTTAATTACCACCATATGGTCTGCAAGGAGGCTACATCTGCAGGGGGAAAAAAAAAAAGAAAGAAAGAAAAAAAAAAAAAGATAGAATAAAGCTTCTGGCTTTGCAGCCAAAAACACCTGGAATGAAATCCCAGTGTCTTTAAAACAAGCACTGATATTGTCTGATTTTAAGAAGCCTGTGATCCTAAAAGCAATCTAACAGGTTTTTGGGTTGGTTTTTTTTTTCAAAGCTGGAATTTTGCCCATACTTTGCTCTTTTAGAATGTGTAAAGAAGACACAAAAGAGATTTTTTTTTTGCTTTGCTTTCTACATGACACATGTAGGCCTATCTATTTTATAGTCTCCATAGTGACCAGGAAGCTGGTACCAGTGTGACATAAGACATCATCAGAAAGCAGAATACTTCACACTTCTGAAGACAAATGACTCTCAAAAGCTGTTTAGTACTGTTTGCTATTTATTTTCATTTATTTTACCTAATAAGTGTTTAGGGAATGAATATCTATGTTTCAGATTCAACTACTTCAAGTGAAAATCTGAAAGCTATAAAAACACTTGTAATACCCACAGGAGGTCCTCTAACAATTATGGGAAAACCAAATTTGACATTTCCAGTATTTTTAAGGTTAAAAAGAAACAAAATGCACACGCAATATCCGCAAAGCAATCATGATTTTTTATTTATTTATTCTTAACCTTCCGTTTACAATCTTTGTTTAATTAGTGTAATTGACTTCCTTCAGGAGCCTGAGTGCCACCAGTTCAATGGGAATTGGGTCTTTCAAGCACTTCAGTCATCTGAAAAATTCTCTCCTTTTCCACTGTAGGTCACAGGGGCTGCAGGGCAGATATTACCATAGACCTGCATGGTTTATGGTGCCTGTCAACCTGCAGCCTTCAGACATGAAATACATCCTTCCCACTGGACAAGGCTCTTTTCACGCTGTCAGATTTGCTTCTATCCTAGATTTAGCCAGGTCTCCTTCCCAGGCCAAAGTTGTTTATCCATGAGGAAAGGAATGATCCCAAGAAGACTTAAACAGTGGAAGAGTGAGAAAAAGGGAGACTATGGAAGAGGGGTTGGTAGAGGAGAAATCCCCCATGAGGAAGCAAGAACTGAGCAGAACACACAACCCAAGGAGTTATAAGAAATGTTGAAGGTGTCAGGTAAACAGCCCTGGAAGGATGTACAACCACAGGCTGGGTTCTGCAGGTAGATCCATGTCACTCCACAGACATTCTTACACTGATTTTTTTCCTGTGACTGTTTTTAATGATGACAAGGAACTGAAATGCACTGGACAGAAAGAAGGTGATGAATGGATCTGAAGAATCAACTGAAGAGGCAGAAAACTAAGAATTTTACCTGAATTAGGTGAAGTACACAGTAAATATACACCTTTTTTCTTTTTTTTTCTTCCACTGTGATCATGCAACAGTCAAGCAAAACACACTGAAGTCAAATACAGTTTTGGCTTTGCTAAGATGATGGATGTTGGGTTCCATCATCCATATATTTGAAGTATTACCAAAATCCTAGGATCACATCTAGCTTTCCCTCCACAATGTTAATACTTTGCTTGGCACTGGAGATATAGATAACTTTTTTTTTTTTTTTTTTTGCAATCATTTCTATCCCTTGTCCTTCAGGTTGTATTTATTTGACATCAAGTGCTGTATCTTAATAACGACTTCTTTTTGATGAACCAGAAAATATTCTGACAGAGGTTTCAACAGGAAGACAGGTATTTCCAGTGTTTGACATCTGTGAACCCTGTTGAAAAGGATTGAAGCTCAAAGAGAAGATCATCTGCTCTATGAACTCTGCCACATTAGACACCTTCCCTTCTTCTGCCCTTTCCCTCCACATGTAAAACTGAGACAATAATAAATATTTCCTGCAGCTTATTTCATATAATTGATGTAAAAATCTAGAGATGATGGGACAAAAGCCTCCTAGCAGTTGTATTTTCCTTTTTACTGATGCAATAAATACTCAGGTTTTAACATTACTCTGTGGGGCACTGCAGCCCAGTCACCTGCAAGTGGAAATTGGGAGCTCTCTCATCTATCAGGCACCACCCCACAATATCTGACAGCAACACTGAAATGCACTTTGATTTTTTTGCCAGCACCATGATACTCATTCAGACAGCTGCCACAACTGCATGAGCAACAGCAAATTTCAAGCCTTTCCAAGGTTTGGAGAGGAGTTCTAAGAAACTGTTCAGCTGCATTCACACAAAAGGAATAACTTAAAACCCGTTTTGCATTGATTTCTGACTTTATCCTCGGAGATTCACAGAACACAGGAGCAGCTTTTCCAAGGTTTTCAAGCATCTAAAGTGATAAGGAGGTGCCTAGTGGGATTTTCTGAAGATGCACAGTAATATATGGTCTTTATTCCCATTGGTTTCATTCCAGGTGCCTGCAAAGGAGTTGAAGCAGCAGAGTGCAAGGGGCTGTGCTGCACCAGCCCACTATCAGCCCATCTGCAGTGCAGAGCACCATCTGATAACCAACACTTTAAAACAAACATTTCTCCTCCTCTGGCTGTTCTGCATTCCAGCCCATCCCCAAACACACAGAACAAGTTTAGTATTTCTTACTGCTTATCTCACCATTTCTACTTGATTTATTACAAATCAAAGAGCTATATGCAAACTCTGGGGCTGTTTATAGTAAAAAATACATGAGAAAAATGTCCTGAGTGAAATTTTAGAACCTTTTTACCTTTAGAATGTTTAACGGGGTGGGGTTTTTTTAATTTACATTGTTTTCTCTTGTGCTGCAGATTCTTATCCCACTTTTGTCCCACTGTCTGCAATTCAGTGTTGCCCCATATATGAAAATAAATCACAACTCCTTCTAGTAAATAAAGATACTATGTTCAGTGAAATACAAAAACTATTTTGTATTGGGTCAATGTGGTTAGCAACATCACTCCTGACACCCATCCTCAGACCAGACCTCTCCTACTGCTGCTTTCTCCAGCAAAACCCATTTTAGGAATGTATTATAGGCTCACATCTATTTGCTCTCAAAATACTTAACAAACAAAAGGGACATTTTGAGAACTCCTAATATGTTAGCTATAACCTGCAAAAACAAAGAACATGTTGTACTAGGACAGCCCTGTTATCTTCGTGTTGGTAATCTTCATGCTTCAAAATAATAAATAAAACTGCAAAAGCACTTTAAAGACTTTTATGATCTCTTCCCTGGGGGGGACTAAAGATCACCCTTAAGACCTTGCTAAACAAAAAATAAGATTACTTATCAAAACAGCCTGGTAGAGTCTTCAGTGTACATTAAATCCTTCTAATAGTTTGGAAATCATGTGGCATAAAACGATTATCTCTGTAAAAATACAAGTTTACCAACCACGTACAACAACTCTGCTTTTAGAAGGGTCATAAAACCTATGTTGAGTGTCAAAAGCAGTTTCATCACCAGGTTTCTTACTGTGAAACAAATGCATTGTCAGTGCTGACTCCTTGGAAAAAAACAGGAGAAAATGATCTGAACAAAATGCAGTGATCCAATAAAAGGAATGCCACGGGCTAGCAAGGGGTCCAGGGATGTCCCCAGCTTTCGTATTGCAATTAAGCACAGTTTTTCAGTGCTGGGCAGCTGGCTCACTCAGTGAGCTGTCCCATTCCTGCTACAGGAAAAACCTCCTCATTGCTCTGAAACATCACCTCCTTTCAGCCTGAAACTCTTCCTGCACAGCACCTTCTTCCATTCCTCTTCCATCTTAGTGCCTGCACCATCCACACCTTTTTTTGGGCAGTTAGTACATATTTACTTTGTTATTGCTGGCCTGTGTTTAAAAGCCTTTCCTCTTTCAGCCTTCCTTCACAAATCAGCTCCTACAACTCTTTAATCATTTGTTGCTTGCATCTGAAATCCCTCCAATTTGCTGACTTCTCTAAAGTGGCCAGAATTGAACACATTATTTCACATGTAATCTTAGCAGAGTTATGAGGAGAAGGACAATTACCTCCTTGTTACTGACATTTTTTGCTGCCTTGCTGCATGACAAGCTCCTATCTAATTTCTTTTCACACACCTAAACCTTTTTCAGCATTACTGTTTTCTAAGTGCCTTACTCCCATTGATTATCTGTGTTTTGGGTTACTTGATCCAGCTCTATCAGTTTGTAATTCTACATTTCATTATTTCCTGCCATGCAGCCTCCCCTTGATTCCTTTGATATGTTGGTTCTCTTCTCCCTGCTGCATCACTGGCAACTTTAATGAGTGAGTTGTAATTCACTCGTTCAAAATTACACAACGTGGTCATTTTTCCAGGTTTCTAAACCATTGCTGAAGGCTCTGACTGCCCTGGGAGAGCCACACAGGAGCCAGGCAGCCTACAGCAGGCAAAGGGCCACCACAACCGAGTTCCTTGCAGCCTGCAATTTTCACCAGGTACCTCAGAAGAAACAAGAGACTGATGCTGCTCCATAACTAAGAGGCTCTGGCAGGCCAGGGTAAGCAAAAAGGTAGTGTAATGGAGGACATCTGTGTCAAGTATAGTGCCCTCAGGAGAAATATTCCTCATTTCTGCTGAAATAATTCGTCTGAACATCTCTGCCACCGTGGCTGCTGAAAGAAGGCACCCATCTTTTCCTGACATTCAGCAGATCTGCCTCTTTCCACTGAGTAAAATCATCTTGTACAACATGATTCTAGCCTTCTCTTAACAACTTAATGCAGTACTATGTTTGGGTTTTTTTGGTTGTTTTTTTCCAGTTCCTTTTCCAGAACACTGAGATGAAATGTGAGACACCCTATGAAGGAAGCCCTCAGTGACACACATGTGCTTACAGACTCAATCCCAGGCACCTTCCAATCATCATCTCTTTCTGGAATTATTTGTTCTTTGTGAGGATCTCAGCCCACACATTTCACATCAGGAACCTCTCACCTACCCTCACTGCTTCCAGGAGAACAATGCTGTGCTGTATGGATGCTGAACATTGCTCATGAGCCTTCCCATTTCACATCCATCGTGTTTGCTTTCCCAGAGATTACAACTAGACTGACAGGATGAGAACTGTCAAAAATCATCTTTGCCCCCACAGAGATTAGGTTATCTCTTTATATTAGTGTATTTCTTTCTCTGAAAGCATCCTTCTGGAAGTTCTCATTTTCTGGAAGGGCTGAAAAATTGTGTGAAATGGAACAGCTCCTTGAGAAACATCCCCAGTGTTTCCACTGGAGCTGGATGTGGGGTTAAGATACCACCTTTGCAATATGGATTTCCCAAAATCTCCTGGTTCAGAAAGATGTTAGTTTCATTTCTTCTTGAAATATCTATCATCTTGCATGTGGGATCTGCATATATCAAAGTTCTCTGTTCTTTTGACTGTTTTTTGTAGACCTCACTTCTTTCTGTCTACTCCTTACTCCCTTACACTTCTTGAGCAACAGGTACACAAACAATAATTGACAGGATTTCTCCAAGGAGTTCCCATCTTTTTAACAACTATTAAAAGGCCTATTTTCCCTACAAAACTTATTTCACCTGCTCCTTACATCTTTTAGAACTTGATTTTCCTTCTGCCAGTCACTGTTCCACAATTTTAGTGCAAAAGAATTTCAAATTCTGGTATGAACTGAAATAGTTTTCTCAGCTTTGGAGGAAAAACTGGACAGGAAATAATAGACAAATCTATTTATGAACACAATAAATCTATTAACAGAAAGTCAGTTCTGCAACACATGCTGACAGAATAGGAATCAATCTTATTTGGATTTCATGCTCTTTAAACAGATGCATTTGAGCAGAGAACACCCAATATATTGGAATAATGAATGAAAATTAATATAATAGAATTAAACCCACATACTAGTGATACATAAATACAATGCACATTGCAGCTAGTCAAAAATTGGTTAATAAATCCTCACCAAATCCCTCAGCTGTTGCTTCTAGGGCAAATTAGGAAGTGCCATGACCTGCCTTGCCAGGTCCCAGAGTAAGGTAATGGCAGAACATTCAGCATCTGAGGGCTACTGAGAACCAATTCTCTGTTCACTCTTCTGGATCTTAATACACCTCAAATGGTAACATTATGTTCTGCTCAGGGGAGCTGCATGATGTCATTTTATCATTTAAGTCCCATTCTAAAGCTCATTCAAGCAGAGCTTAAACAAGATTTAAAATGCACATAGACTTTGCACACAGAAGCCAGTTGAAACTGTGGCTGAGTGATGCAAAAAAAGCCAGTAAATTCTAATTTGTGACAGATTCACAGTTGTTTTCACTCCTCAGATCAGTTATTCATCTTCCTGCTGCTTTAAACTGCAGTCAGGAGCACACACTGCCTACTAGGAAAAGACCTTTGTGATAAGATGATATCAAGGGATGTTGTGACAATCCCCATTAAGAATTACACAATAAGCAAACTACAGAAATGCTAATTTCCTCCTCCCCTTTCTCATCACTTACCTAAATTATTCTAATACAAATGATCTTTTTTAGCTTTAAGGCAGTTAATCCTCATTCTGTTACAACATTTTTTTAAAGGACAAATTCCTGCATCTCCTTAAGTCCCATAAATAATTTCTTCAACAATAAATTTTATGCAGTCTCGTATGTCATGCTCACAAACAAAAACCCAAAAGAACATCTATAGTCATGGCCAACTACCCACCAGCAACAGAGGATGAATAACTTTTGCTGGAAATAGCCTCCAAGCCTCCAAGCTTCTCTGATTTCTGAGTATTCCCTGGAATTTTTAGTCATCACAAAGTGATGCTGAAAAACCCACAGAATGCCCAACCCAAGTAAGAAAGTCACCATTTTCTCCAGTGTGCTGGGAAAGCAAGCAGCCTGCTCTATGAGGAGGTGCTATGGGTGGACTGGCAGGGCATGGCTTGACAAAATCTCCCTTCTGACCCGCAATGTATGAGATGTGGGTCTCAGGATGTGACCCAGGCAGGAATCACTGTGCCCACCAGCACTGAGCTGATGTGCAGGAGGCTGCTAACAAAAAAGTTCTCTGCAGTCCATTCATTATACTTAGCAACATCAAACAGGGAAAAATAATTAAAAAGCTCCTATTGAGCACCTAGAGACCTTGAGCACAGACAGGGGGTGAATACAAAGCCTGGATATCTGGCTGGAGGAGTCACACATCAGCTTTGTGTTCTATGGATATACTCACACACATTCAAAGAAATTACAGTACATTTTGAAGGGGTTTCTTATTTTCTTCCTCCCTTCTATTCTGGTCTCTGAGTGCCTACACTTCCAGTATACATATTTAAATGTACTCAAAAGAGTTACATAAAATCTCTTTAGCTTTTTTTTAATCTTCAGAGGTACACATATGTGGAGACTATGTATTTGGAAAATAAATTGCCCGAAAAAAATCAATTATGTGAAGAGTGCAAATGACATGCAAATGACATGATAAACAGGAACTATTCTGAGAGCTGATTTGTACTGTCCAAGGCAGAAGCAGACAAAAGCTGGTTTCTGACAGGTAAGACCAGTTCATCTGAAAGGCATCCAGCCTTCTCTTACCTCTGGAAGGTACAGTCTTGCTTCCATCCAGGCCTGATGAGAAGAGAAATGAGGAGATTTGGAAGGAGCACGTGCACACTCTGCCAGCTGCCCTGTCTTTCAACCCAGTTTTGCACAACTATATCATTTACACTTGTCACTGATCATTTAGGAATCATAAAATGAGGAAGTCTTCACACTACAGGTTCAAACTCACCTCTGGTCTATACATACCAAGATACTGTTATCACCTCAGAAGGGAAATATTATGTATATAAATATATATATATATTTATAAAGAAATTTATAAATTACAGGTACCCAAATCAGCCAAAAGACCATCTTCCAAGGAGAAAACGTGGGGGCAGGAAAGCCCATGGAACAGAACAGGGATGCACAGCTGTATTTTCAGTGACTACACAGAGTTTCTGAGGACTGTCTAAACAACATCCTTAGTAAACATTTTTCCATTAAGATAATGATCAGCCTGCTTCTCCTGCTTTCAGCACATATTTCTTCTCCAAAGAAGCTGGCCAGAATATTGAACAATTAGCAGGAGTTTCCAAAGATCTCCATCAGCAAATTGCATTTATCTCCACAGGTCATGTTCACTGAAAATGGGATCACTTGTTCAGAAGAATAAACTCTTCTGGAAATCTCACTTCCAGAATACATGTCATTTTCAGCTTTTGTGTGCAAGTTTATTAATTTTCATGGTAGCTATCATTCACTTGAATAAAAAGAGGAATTTTCTGCCTTGGATGCTACAGAATGAGTCTTAGTAGCAGAAAGGTCATCTTATGCACAATGTACACTTAATAATATATGACCAGAATGAGCTGTGAAAACACCTCAGAAGAACCAGTAGTTCATCTCAGGTTTTCCTCTTTGGCTTAAGCACCAATGAAACACTCATTTGCAATATCCAGTGAAGATACTGCTGAAAATAAACTGGGAAACAGGCAGCAACAAACATCTCTGGATACTGGTAGCTGGATCATTTTCAAAAATTGTTATTTTCAAAATATTTATCCCTAGGATGATGTGAGGCAAATAAAAAAGACACAGCTTCATCTGCAACCCCCCTGTTCAGCTGTAGCATTATAGGCAATTAATATAAACATGATATTTTTATGCAACTGTATTTGACCTCTAAAGCCACAGCAAGACAGACAACGTAGGAGCCTTTAATGTCATTTTTACAGTCATTTCTCTGGCTAGAACCACACTTTAAAGTGTTAAGGTCAGCTGGTCATAAAGCATGAGCTACACTTCTGACTAGCATGTACCACATTTGACTTGAGAGTAAATAAGGGACTGACACTCCATTAACCTTCACAAGTACAATTATTTATCAAAACAGCTCAGAAGAACACCCGACAGAGAACTGACAAATCTGCAAGTGGGAAAGGAAACTGCAACAGCACAAACTAATCCTCTGCCAGCCACACAGAGCTAGTTCCACAGCTCCTGGGGCAACTCCTCCAGCCAGGCTCCTAGCACATCCATCCGTGTTAAAGGACAGGCCCTCTGCTCACACAGGCTCTGACAAAACCTCACAGCTCATTTCTTCTTATTATTGGAAAGAATAATATTGCTAATATCTCCCATTTACAGAAATCTTCCCCTTTTTTCCTCAGAAGCACACACAGAAAATTCAGGAGAGTTCTGACACATTTGGCCCCATCTTCCAGTTTCAGCACAAGGACCTTGCCCTCTGCAGAACATTCCTATTTTCTGAGCTGCTCATGACATTCCTACCACCACATCAACTTTTATTACAGGGCCTATGATCATTTATAACCAAATGTGGTTCATTCTGTAAGATGTCTGCAATACCCTTATACTGTGAAATTCCACCCAAACTCCTCTCTGAAGCATGAGGTTGAGCTCTTCAGCAGCAGCTGTCATCTCACAACCATTTTTTTCTGGCTTTTCCATTGCAGTGGCACTCTTTGAGTTTGCTCAAAGGCTTCCACCAAGAGGAAGAGGGGCAGTGGAAAGAAAAGGGCTTCACCACAGAAAGATTCACTCATGATCATAGAATCATAGAATCCTAGAATGTTTAGGGCTGGAAGGGACCTCCAAAAGGCATCTAGTGCAGCCCCCCTGCAGGGAGCAGGGACACCCTCAACTAG
>JAOEGS010012665.1:21620-49122 GCA_025447755.1 Corythornis vintsioides | reverse complement strand
GGCCCTTGGAAACAGCCCCTCTCCAGCCTTCCTGGAGCCCCTTCAGGCACTGGCAGGTGCTCTAAGGTCTCCCCAGACTGGAACTATCACCCACCATGGCCATCTTGTCTTGCAGACTGGTCTTCCTTTGGCAATAAACACAGCCCTTTATTCCACTGCAGCCTACACTGATCTCCAGCCTCTCTCAGATGCACAGATGGGAAGGAATTACTAAGTTTTCACCATTAGAGTTGCAGTTGCCCCAGCAGAGCTTTGGTAAAAGCAGGGGTGTGCAGCAAAACAACTCTGCTCCTTGTCTTTGCTCTGCCTTCCAGAGATTTCAGTGCTTTGTAAAATGGATGAATTTCCATGAGCACAAGCAGCAATGATTTCCAGATGACTCCTACATACGTGATACCTTCTTGCTGGTAAAATAGAGAGGTGGGGAGATGCAGCTGCTTTAGGGGAATATGGCTTTGTTCCTATCAAGTAGCCAAAGCCATAGTCAATTGATACCAAAGTCAATTTCTACTCAGTGTCTTCTACTGAAGTAGGAAGATTGACTTGACACCTTGTACAATTTCAATCTGTTGCACACTTTATCTTGTACATGTGAAAATAATTATGTTTAGAGGACTGAGTACCTTATCAACCTGACTTTGACACATGAGATAATTGATAAAATCAGGTCTGACATCTATTTTTTCTCACTGACTTCCAGATAAAATGTCTTAAATGTAGAAGATTTCCCCCCTGCCAAACCCTTGTCTTGGAAACTCACTCTAGGAATTGAGACTCACTGATTCTTCTCCCTCCTCCCTGTGAAGATGCTGCAGTCAGTCAGGCTTCTCTGGCAGTTCTTTTAATATGCAAGAGCACTAAAATCCATGTTGCTATCCCACAGCTGTGCAGTCAGAGCTCCTCAATGCTAAGCAGCCCCAAAACTTGTCTTCTGCCAGTGAACTAAGCAAGACAGTGGCACACAAAGCTTTTCTCCCATTCCAACCCCATCTAACTACGGGCTAGTATCACAGAGTAGCTAACTGCAAGTTATTTGGACAAAATTCCTCAGCACCATTTAGAAACTGACTGAGCCACCCTGAGTCTCATTGTACTTGGAATGAGTTTTTTAGCAGCATCCCAGGTGCACCTGCTGCAGCCACTGTTGTCATGAGCAGAAAATGATCTCTTGTTCAGCAGGAGGTAACTTTAGGAAGTCAGACTATGACACTGGTACAACTGATCCCTGGGTGGAAGCTGGGACTGGCTGAGCTCCTGCAATTCCTCCCAGCCCCACAATTCTGAGGGTTCACTTACATGGAGCACTAGAGGGGCTCCTTCAGTAGGGGCTCTAAGGATCTGAGGGACTTGCTAAGCAGGATCAGGGTTATTTGGTTGTGTTTTGCTTTGGATATTATTATTATTAGTAGTAGTAGTAGTAGTAGTATTAGCATTACATGTATATTTATATTTATTTATTTAAATCAATCCATAGGCTCAGGCCATTTTCCAAACATGTGATTTGGTAAGTTTTAAGCCAAAACCCTCAAGCTTTACTCGTGAGATAAGTGCTAAACAATGAGCCAGATTCATCAAAGCTTTATAGACTTACTTAAAAGGAAAAGAAACTGATCCAGCCAACTCGTTTCAAGCCAAATCAGGCAGTTGACAATCTATTCCTGAGATTTGGAAAATCTGTCTTTTTTTTTTTGTAAATTATTTTTAAAATATGTTTCAAGAGTCCCTCTTTTGCAGGAGCCTCAGGCAACTCTGTCAAGAATCTCCTATATTTTTTTTCTAGTCTGAATAGGAGCAGTATATATTGCATGTCTATGTGAGATGGTGTGTTTGTATATATATATTTATACACCTACGTATTTTTACATCTATACTTAAATATATAAATAACATAAGGATTCAAACATTTTCTATCAAAGGTTTGGTAATTAAAGCAGCAGGTTTGCTTTACAGAAAGATTAATAATTAATTTCCTTCTTCACTAAATAAAATTGTTTAAAAATCAATCAATGGTAGCACTGGACACCAATGTCCTCTCAGGCAGGTTGATGAGCCTTAGCACATAAAATCTACAATATTTCTTAGTATTACCCCATAGAATACTTCTAAGACAGGGGTTAATTCCCATGTTTCCTCAAATATATCAAGAATATCTGGACCTTATCAAGGATATCTGGATATCCTTATCAAGGATAACTGCACCAAGGGGGGTTTTGTGCACCCCAGAAAAATCCTACCAGAATCACCGAAGTGTTTCCAAAAAGGCATCAAATAATCATTACTAGAAGAGGACGTGGGCCTGGTGTTACCTGCTCAGGGTGGGCCTTGACTGTCATCAAGGGGCAGCAGCCCCCCTAGCCCAGTATCAAGCACTTAGTGTAAATGTGGGTGCCAAAGCAACCAGAAAAACATTCAAAACCTTGCCATGCTTTCTTCTCCTGTTTTGTTCTTTTCAAGGAAAAGTTCTTCCAAGAACATGGCAAGACCATGTGACTTTGAAAGATCACTGAGCCTACCTGCTAATGAGCAACCTGCTATTGAAATCAGCTCATTAGCTTTCCTTTTTTGCTGGCTGCTGATCGATTCATCAGCCACTTACGTGGCCTCCCTAAGCTGTACAGAAATTATCAAATGCATTGATTTCTAAAAATAATACCTCAGGAAGTCAGTCCTTGCTGGATCTTTAGTGTGTCCTTCCTTCATCTCCAGGGTAAGTGCTCAGCTCAGTGGCCTTCACAATATATCCCCAGCAAACAATGCTAACATTGCATCTCCAATGGCAAGGATTCTGCTGCAAAAATAAGCTTTGCTGGCATCTCAGTGAAGGAGATAAAAGCTTTGCCTCTGAAAATGTTACATACAAAATGTACAATACAAAATGCACAGAATTTTGCATGAATCTGTGGCAGCTCTGTGTAGGTGGCAGCTCAAGAAATTCGCAGTAAGGAACAACTGTCTACAGCAACGAAAAATCCAAGCTAGATGATCTTAAAAGTCCTTTCCCATCTCAGATCATTAAATTTCCATAACCTTCTTCATGTGACTGAAGTAGTGAAAGTCCTATAGCACCCTTGAGGCACTGCTGAGTTTCATTGTAAAAGTATTTTCTCTTGTCAACTGATAACCTCAACAAGGTGGGAACAGAAGCTGCTAAAGATTCAGCAAAGGCAAAGGTAGGGAAGGACTCCACCCAAGCACAGAGCCATAATCTTACCATTTTCAGAGCATGTGAGTGTCTCCAATGTTGGGCTGGCCAACCTGACCTCACCTGTCCTTCCAACTCTTTGTAAAAAATGGTAGCAAAAATCAGGGTTTTTTTGCACAGGTATGTTTGCAGTTTCCAAAGCACTTGGTAAGGTTCATCTGCAGTCATTTTTCCAAAGCCTATGAAAGACCAAACAGTCCTCACAGGGACTCCAGACTGCTTTGGATTGGACCTGCAATGGATCGCTGTATAGGAAGCAGAAAAATCAGGAAGACAAAAGCTGGTCTGAGGAAGAGAGGTCATTCTCTCCTTCATCACCTGACTTCACTCAAAAAATAGGAAGGTGAAATTCCTTTTCTCCAGTTTACTGTATCACCACCAGAGCAATTTTTCTCCCTTTCCTGCTTAGCTGCATTTCTAGGGTCATCATTTAATTTTAAAAACTTCTTCAGTGTGAGGTTGCCAGAGCCTGGCACAGGCTGCCCAGAGACGCTGTGGAGTCTCCTCTGGAAACTTTCCAGTCCCACCTGATCTGTTCCTGTGTGGGCTGCCTTGGGTGCCCCTGCTCTGGCAGGGGGCTGGACTCTGATCTCCAGAGCTCCCTTCCAGCCTCCACCATTCTGCGATTCTATGGAAAATCCTCTGATACAGTCTAATACAAGAGCCCAACTAAGCTTCAGTGGTGGATCACAGAATGCCAGGGGTTGGAAGGGACCCTGGGGATCTTCGAGTCCAACCCCCCTGTCAGAGCAGGACATATAGTGTAATATAATCTAGCACAATATATAGATATGAAGTAATAGCAACATGAGAGCAGCTCTGTGGAGCAGCACTGGAGAGAGCAATGGCAATGCATGGCAGCACAGGACATGGTGCCAGCAGGGCTGGACTGCACCTGGCTCCTGAAGAGCTGCAGAATTAGGACTAAACACAACAATAACAAGGAGTTAAAACGCAAAGACCAGAGAACATTGCTTAATCCCAGTTTACTGAAAGGACATGTCATTTTCAGAAAGTTGTCCAAACAACTGTCTTAATATTCTACACCAAAGTGGCTATTAATCAAACAACAAAGGCCCAATTAACACATAGCTGTTGTCACCTTGATGTTAAAAGCCTCTCCCTTCCCCCTTCCTTTCTTTCTTTTTGTCTTTAATGTTACAACCTAACCCAAAAACGCCTCGGGGCCCTACAGGGAAAGCAAGACGAGATAGAGAGAGGGAGGGAGGGAATGGAGGGAGGGTAGAAAAGGAAAGAGAGAGACTTAAATACCATCTCTCCTCTAGGCAGCAATTTCCACAGATGAAGAGGTCAGCACTGTTTAACAGTGCGCTGCCACGTTAATTTACTATGACAAGATAAAGCAGTAATCTCTGCTCCAAGAGGCTGTAAACCGCCTGCTATCCGGGGACATGCTCGACTCGATTTGCGCTGTATATCACTTTATACAATTGCCGTGACAAAGCCCCCTGAGTTCCCTCATGGAAATCTCTGTCTCTCCCTCAGCACTTCGCTGCCAGTCAGGCGGGGCGGGGTGCGCGGCAAACTCCGCGCCTCACGCACGCCAGCGGACCCCAGAGCTCTCCCGCCTCCCCCCCCTCCCAGAAAAGATGTTTAGGACTTTGATAATCCATTGATCCCGCTTCCATATCGGCTTGTATTTTTCAATCTGTCGTGTTAAGTTGTCAGAGAGGGCGATTAAAGCGATGTTTCATGTTCCCAGCTTTGCGTTCCTGGCAATGATAGTTTTCAAAGCCTTTCTTGCTAGGTTCTGCTTAAAGATTATCCCTAAGAAAGCTGATGTGAATATTATTACTGGCATAAACCTGGTAATAAAACCATAAAGTGTTTTAGGTAAAGACATTTTAGAGATATTCAGGGTTATAAACATAAGAGTTTAAAGCTGGATAGAATTTGGAGTGCTTAAAAAGAAAAAAAAAAAAAAGATAAAGAAGAAGGAAAAAAACCCTGCACCCTGTCAGGCTGTGGAGTTTTCTCAGCATGAAGCAAAACAACATATGTAAAAGGGAAAAGAACTCGCCTCTCTGTAAAATCAGTGTAACTCCAGCACTGCAGAAGAGGACAGAGGAGTCAGAAATGAGGAGCCAGCGTGTGTGGCAGTGGTGGTGAGAAGAAACCCCAGCCACAGCTCAGAAAGCTGCAGAGCTGACAGAAATGTGGTCTCCTTGTTGGGGAAACAGGGTGAATTTCCTGCAATATGCTGCAGCTCTGGTGTGCCATGCTGCATCTCCGGAACGTGCAAGGTTCCCTTCCTTTCACGTTGGATTTGTGTTTCCCCGTGGCCCGCAGGCACGAGAAGTGGCTGCACACAACACACCCAACACCCTGCCAGCATGTGCACGTACCCACTGTCTGCACTGAACTGAGATCAGCCACAAACAGACTGAAACTGGCACAGCACACAGGCTTCTACAGATTCAGACTGGAAATGGAGCTTCTTAACTGATCTAGCACTGGCTCTACCTGCTCCACGTGGCACTCTGAAAAAGACTGAGCAAAGGTACATCCAATTTTTCAGGTTACACACAGTGTGTTCTCTTCCATGAATTAAGAACGGAATTTGGCATCACTGCAGCTGATAATAAAGCAGTCCTCATTCTTACTAAGTTTCTAAGAGTAATTGAGAAATAATTTCCTACGTTTAAAATGAGGAAAACCACTGGAATCAATTCCATTTTTCAATATCAAGTCAATCTTCTCAAAACAGCATTTTAAAGGTGTGTTTGATTGCTTCTGTTCTCCATATTGCCAAAAAACATATTTCAAACCGTAAAATTTAACATTTTCAAAGTGTAAAATTCATTATTTGAACTTAAAATTAGTTGAATATACAACAGTGTTGTGCATTAGCTGAATACACAACAAAAAGTTTGCTTTTTGGGAATACCCAATTCTTCAAACCCCACTAAATACCATCAGTGCTGAGTAAAAAAAAAAAAGTCTGCAAAAATACCACCTACCCACCAAAAAAAAAAAAAAAAAAAAAAAAAAAAAAAGCAAGATGAGCTTGAACATCATGACTTCTACAAAAATATAAGAGAATATTTACCCTGGGGTGTGTGTTATTACTCCATCGTACACTGTGAATGGGATTACTCTCAACTAATTTTAGCCCCAAATTAGACAGCTAGTCTAAACTAGCCATCAAGGCTCCCTCTATAGTCAATAGACAAGCACTTTCTGAGGGTAATTCATCTTTCTTGTCTCAGATGCTTATTTTAAGATTGGCAAGGTCGTGCTAGGGAGGTGGTTATCTTTTTCCATAAACCATGAAGAGAGCCCAGACACCTCACTTTTATGTGCCTCAACTTGGGAGAACTGAACCCCAATCTCACTGCAGGCCACTCTCCACCAGTTTGGGAACACTCACAGACCACAGCCCGTGATGAATGAATGACAAGTGTAATTGCCTTAATTTACACACTATTATAATGGGACAGAGAAGAGAAGGGAACTGCCAATGAGAAATCAACCCCTGGGAAGCTGGGAACACAGTCTAATTTCATCCAGCAAACTGAAAAATTGCCACTTTTGTTCATATTTATGAAATTACAAGTACGGAGGCCAACAACCGTTTGTGGTTATTTTACAGAGCAAAATAAAGCTGGAGGGCCTAAATAGAAAAGTAAGATTTCAGTCAAATGAGTTGATCCACATGGAAAAGTAGGGAATTCACTGCAGCCCTGTGTCAATATATTACCCAATATTTGTGTTGACAGCTTCAAAACTGAATCTACAGTCGCTGCCCACAAGCTAAGTTTACACTGGCCACGAGCAAACAGAAGTCCATCATCCACCACAGAGAACTGAATCAGAACTGAATCACACTCCTGTCAGTCCTGCCTGTAGATACAGAAAGTTTGGAAAACTGCTTTCCAACACAATTTCTCAAATTTGTTTTTAATAAATGTAAGCAAGTCTGATGGCTGGAACTGCTGAGAATGATCAGCCTGCTCCTGCTTACACTCTAGGCACATTACTGTCTGCAACAGCAACATATACATCTAAGAATTTAAAACAAACCAATAGCAAAGGGCATTTGAAGATGATATATAAAAGTAAGGAATACAGCATGGATTCACAGATGCACAATGCTTTATATTCTCAAAACAGTTAAGCACCATACAGCAAATACTTACAAAAAAGCAAATTCTCTGGCCAGGAAATTACCTCTCACTCAAAGCTTTTTTGGTTGGTCATCTAACTACAGATTTCTGAACTATAAGGAATAACTGCTGAGTTTATCACTCTGAATTCCAGTTATAACCTCTGAAAAAAAACCCCAACAACTTTCAGGGTATGATTTTCATCACACTCAGAAGCTACGTTAGGACAACATGAATTATGCTCCGCTGTTGCCTGTTGATTTCCATTAACCATCAATTTATCAATTTAAACCTCAAGTTACTAGTTTTACCTCTGGCCATACATTTGTTAGGCTGCCCAGTCCTCACCCTTGAATCTTCATCCCCAGAGATGCTGCTGTGGTTGATGTGACACTGCACTGTGTGTTAGCAAACAGGGTGATGCTGCCTACAAGAGAAAGGCAAAATGTTCTCCTACTGCACCAAGAGCCCTACCAGCAACAGACACCTCCTCCTGAGACTGCTGGCATGCACCATAAAAACCCCATAGATTTCACTGAAAATCAGACAAGAAACTCTGCCACTGACCCCTAAATCTCCTAAGACCTGAATTTGTAGATATTGTTTTCTGGAGACCTGCAGCTCCTAGGCAGCTGGGTGCTGACCTCACTGACTGCTCCTGGCCTGGAGCACAGGGATCCAAACCTGAGCTGCACCCTCCTCATCACAGCTGCAGCAGCTGGAAATGCAAAGAATGAGGAAGAGGGAAGTTTCACTTATAGTTCCAGAGATGAAACACACACTATACATTCAATCTGAAGAGCAACTTAAATCGAATCAATATGAATTAATAAATCAATCGATTAAATAAAATAAATAAATGAATTGAATACATTAAATCTGAATATCCACTTGTCTGAAGCACAAGTATTTGGTATTATTTCTGGCTAGCAATATTAACAAGCAATGCAGGCTTCCACTTCTGACCTGACTCAGTGTATGGATACACGTACAATCTACTGCAGTAATTCAGACTCAAGATGTCAGAAGGATTTTACCTTTTGCTATAATATTTCTTATTTTTTGTCATCAAACTCCAATCCTACAAAAAGCTATGTGCAGAAGGAGTTATAGTCAGTGACCTCTCCTTCCCTCCTTCTTGCTACCATGAGCATTAGGTTCCAATCAACCAGATTATTTTGTAGGAACAGGGTCATAAGCTAAGCATTCTGGGGCAAGAATGTTTCTTTTTTCTGTCTCTATAAAAATAAATCATACTCTGGGTACAATATAAATAAAGATAATAACAGTCCAATGTTAGATTTTATTGGTCTATGTTTTGGACAATCTATGTAATTTGCCTGTTGCTTGTACAAGCTACAAAAAGTTAATCTTTGTAGGCTCTGTTTTTTCCTTCAGTTTGAAAAGTATTTGAAAAAGGATGCTGAAATAGACTATCTCCATACATGATTTCAGGTTTTTTTACATTGCTCTGACAAAAATCATCCTCATTTAAACTGGGCCCAAATGACACTTTGTGACATCCACTGGTTTTACCCAGTGATGCTGAACTCGCAGGACTCACTGATTCTGCTTCTCCTTTTGAAGGGGCAGAAATGCCTGATCTGGTCACACAACTGCACCTAAACCAGGAAAAGAAACAAAGAACTTGAAAGAATTTGGACGTGAGGCCGGGCAAACTATTCAGACACGGTCACTACCCCAGACACAAAGGGCTGTTTTTACTGCAGAAACTTTGCTTCTCTCTGTTCAATCGTCTCGAAACCCTTGGGAACGTAGCTTGGCTCAGACACACTGCAGCATGTCAATCTTCTCCTGCAGCAGGGTTCTGAACAGGCCTCAGCAGTGAGCCCACCAACCTCAGATGCCCTTATGCAAACACGTGCTGAAATCTACACGGAGTCTCTTTTACCACAGCTCCTTCTCCAGCCATCAATCTCTCCAGAGAACATCAATAAACCCCTGTAGTACGGGGGTGAAGGTGGTGATATTTCACTGATAGACTCAAGACAAGACAAAATTGTTAGCTCCATCAAAGACAAACAAAACCCATGGCTGGATGACATAGCACTTTAAAAGCTAGGAACTGTCTGAAGTCACATTTTCATTCCCACTCCAGCAATCATTACTTGTGGTGAATCTGCAAAAGCATTAGCAGCGGTAAGAATAAAACAGAGAGAAAACAAGCTGTCCTGGGCATGCCTAATTCAACTCAAATGAGCATAACCTGAGCAAACCTACTTAAACAGGACAAGGGAAAAACAAGACAGAGCATTTCACTGAGCCATTAAAAGGACAGAAAAGAAAAAAAAATGCTTCAAGCTGTTGCCTCAAGGGGTAACATCCTATCTATGGACAGTGGGAGAAGAGACTGCAAAACATGGCTGTGAAGACTGAGCACAGCAGAAGGTTCTGGCACTTGTTGGAGCCAGGACTGATGATCACAGAGACTCTTTGCAACCCTGAAATTCAAGAAACCATGCCTAAGGCTTGACAATGCATTTCAGTTTGGGTAGAGCTGCATATCAAAACCCCACCATCCTCTTGCTTATTGACCTTCTATCCAAGGAAACAGCACAATACTTTCTTCTCCCCTGCACTGTCTTCATGTGAGCTATCTGCTAAAAGGCTTCAGGATGGATTAAAGAATATAAATTACTAAGTTAAATATGACTACAAGGAGGGGAAGAAAATGGGTAAGGCAGAGAAAGGTTTTCAGGGGACAACTACAAGCAGACAGAAAGTGATCTAGAGTTACACTGTTCTTGGTCTTAACTTAGTTTTCTCAACAAAGAAAGGGCAGGGTTTCAGAACACGTGTGGGCAGAGTGCCACAGCTGATGGACCTGAACTGCAGGAACTCTGTGAATGCCACACCTACTGTTCTGAATTCCAGAAAGATAGAGATCCTGCCTGTTATGTCACAGCCAGGGAATGCCTAATAAAAGCAAAAGCTCCATCACTCTATTACTACTTCAGTGTAGTTTTTTTTACATGGTGGCTATAAACTTGCAGTTTGCTGGGGCTGTCTCCATACCCCAGTCTTCCTTAGTGCTATCCTCAAAATATTGTTCCAAAACTGCTGTATCTCCTGCCTCCCTCTGGCAGACATCACTGTCATGGTCCTCTGGGTGCTGGGTGCAGTGCTCTGAGCTCCCTGCTGCACTTCCAAGCCATGAAAGCTGCACACACCAGGCTGGCCCAGCAGAGCCAACACCAGTGCACTATTTCCAGCCAAAAAGCACAGTCCTCAGTGAGATTTAGCTGGCAGATCTCAGGAAATGTGTGTCATCCCAAACAGCCACTTAATGAAGGCCATGGGCATTGAGATATTCCTTGGGAATCAACAACTCTGCCCACTGTGGATGTGCTATGGCAGATTACTTTGCTTAGATAGATGACCAAGATTTTTTTCTTTTAAAGGCCTATATTTTTTTTTTTCATGATGCACTTAATAGCTCTTTTCTCTTCATTGTAAGAGAGACCATCTGGTTCAAATATTCCTACCGACTGTGGGTTTTATGGCTTTACCTATCTTTTTTTTTTTTTCCTGTGGAATTTTTTCATCTATTCACTTGAATTAGATTTTACTAGGATTTATGCAAGAAGCTTAAATGAAGATATTTTCCAGTATGAAGTCAATGAATTGATTCCTAGGCACATAATCATTTTCAAACAATGGAAACATACAGTTCCCAGCACTTGTATAAAACAAAGGTGTTTACTTTTCTGTTGATTATTTTCTGCTTAACTGCGTTCAAATGAATCCATTAAAAACATGACTGCTTCACAGTAAGATGATCTTCAGCAAAAACAAACAACTGCTGTTTCCACTTCTCTTCATGGCCTTTAAAAAATACAGTCATCTGTACGCTGTATTTCAGGCAATTTACAGATTATAAATCTGCTCTTGATTTGTTAAATTATTCTTTTAAATGTAGTTCTAATCCTCCTGCTTTGGGAAAAAAAAATGTTTTCCTACTTCATTACATATTTATTGTCCCCTAACCAACCTTTGGACCTTTCAGAGTGTGATCAACACAGCAATGGGTCATCTCAAACTTCAGCTAGTCTTTCTGCCTATTGCCTTCAGCTGGAATGACACATCCACTCTGGGTCTCCATGGCCACAAGTAAGCAAAACTCACCACACTTTTCAAGGAGTGGGAGCACAAACCAAGGAAACTTCCACAAACTACTAAATTGCATTGTGACTTTCAGCCCTGCCTCACCTCAAGAAGAAAAACTTTGGGTTGTTTTTTTTTCATTTACCTGCTTTATATAGGACCTGCACAACAAGTAGTTTGCAAGTAATTGCTAAATACTGTAAGCATTTCTTAGATAGATGGATGGGACAGGACTGGAGAGCCAGGAGAGCACAGGTCATGATAATGAGGTCAGGCAGGGTGTAACTAATGTCAGGCAAATACAGAGGCAGCGAAGCCTTTTCTGGCTCCATCATGACTGGTTTTTGAGGACTGAAGAGATTTTTCTTGGGTCTGGAGTAAAAGATGCAGTGGGAAACTTCTACAACTGTTTGACTGGCCCTGGCTGATTCTTCTTTACTTGTTCCCTTTCCTAACTCATTCTGTGCCATGGTGTAAGTGTAAAGATATAGAAGATCAAACTCTGCTACCAGCTGGAAATTGTATGCCTGGAAAGTGCTTTCATGTGCTACTCCTGTGATGACATTTATAATGCAATGTTTGTAACAATGCAGCTTCATCATCTTATAAATACCAATTTCCCATTAAGAGTGGAAGGAAAGGACATCAAAAAAAGACAAATGAAAACTTACCACCATTTCTGCTTTGTTTTAATGGAACCAGTCTCTTTCAGATAAGCCTGTCTCTCTTTTACAAAAACAACAGTTTATAGTTTAAACTGTGAAACTCTGTGTGTGTGTGTGTGTGTTGTAATTACGGTGCCTGCTAACAATTTCATACTGTCACACTGCACATATGGCTTCCAAGCTAGCTTTATCTGAAGCTTTGTGAATCTATTCTCCATGCTATTAAACTGAGCACATTCCACATCGTTCAAAAGTAATTACACTTTTGTCTAGAGTGTAGGAGACTGCTCTCCCCAAACAATGAAATCCTCATTATTAGAGCTGGCACAATAGCTGCACTGGTGTTCACAACACTGTGCATTGTACCATCACAATAACTTATCCTAAGCTTGATGCACAAAGGTACACTGGAAATTAAAATTTCTCTAAAACCACTGTGGTGGGTTGGTTTTTTTTTTAATAGGCATTCTTTAGCTCAGTATAATTAGAGTCCTATTTGACTTTTTCAAAAGCTATATGCATACAGATTTCCATTCTCTTTGCAACTTCTGAATAGTAGCTAAATGCTCTAGCCACACGTTGTTCTGATCCAACCCTGCTCACCCCAGACCAGCAGGTAAAGTGCAGGCCAGGATGGATGTGGTAAGAGAATTCAAATGTAGCACTAAACAACCTCTTCTTTTGGACAAGTGGAGGAAAAGCCTGAAGAAATGTGTCAGTGAGCTCTGTGACCAGCAGAACTGCTATTCTCAATGTAAGTAAACTTCCTTAGTATTACTCCCAAGTGACCACGTGAAACATTTTTTAGTGTGAAGCAGCAAAGCTACTTATCAGTGCACTGTAATATTCCCTACCAATTGAAAGGACTGCTAGAAGTGACTGGTAAACCCCCCCTGACAGTGCAGGAACAGTGTGGGCTAGCAGTGCAGCCATGCCATTTGAACTACTGCACTGTCAGAAAAACACTAGATCCTTTAGGCAGAACATCCCTTTTGTTGTTGTTGTTGTTAAATCCCGTCCAGCATTCCACTGATGTGTTACTGATGGGGAGAATGGCCCAATGTGACCACAGTGTGCCCCTGACAAACCCCAATCCAGGTTTCCAGCCTTGACATCCCTTCAGGAATTAGCACAGACACCACTGGTGAGGTCAGCAGCCTTGAGAGGTGGCAAAAGCAACATGTTAAGGCAGACAAATAGAAACAAAGGAAAGAAACCCTCGTGACTTAGATGATCTGACAACTCTGTGTGCTATCCAAATATCCTTAATAGGCTCCTTCAGAAGTACTGACTGATGCTGTAATCCTCCAGTGTTCCCCACTAAGCTTCTGACCTGCTATGAACGTCCTACAGGGACTCTCAGATAGATTCTAGGTCAAATGATTTGTCTTGTATTTTCTACTGAGCCTTTAAGTATGGTAAATTATTGTTGGTCTTCAGTGGAAGAGCTTTCTAACTTCAAATAATCTCCAATTTTGTCTGTCAAGTGGAAGACAGCAGGAGACAGAGCTGGCCCTGCCTTTCACAGAACCAGAGGATGTCTGAGGTTGGAAGGGACCTCTGGAGGTCCCCTGATACAACTCCTCTGCTCAAGCAGGGTCACCTGGAGGCAGCTACCCAAGGAAGTATCTCCAAGAAAGAAGCCCATTCTCACCCTCACAGTGAAAACCACTTCCTGATGTTCACACTGAGCCTCCTGTGTTGTAGTTTGTGCCCACTGCACTAATCCTTCCCTGCCTGCATATCCAGCATCCTCAGAAATACCCTGATGGGAGGATGGGTTTTGCAGCTTTGCTGCCAATTTTGGTGACGTTTGGGGACTTCTTCCTAGGGGTTTTGTCTTCCTTTTATTAAAATGTGTCCAGCATTCTGAGCTGTGTCTCTAGGCTGGCAGTTGTTACCACTTGGTAAAGCACAACAAGGGTACGTTTTCAAAAGCTGGGCAAGCTGCTGAGTTATCACTCTGGTGTAATCAGCCCTTTACCTTAAGGATCCTAGGATGTCCCAGCTGGCACGAGTGGTAAAAGGAAGCACAGCTGGAGGTAACCTATGAAACACAAGGTCAACTAGTAGCTAGAAAAGTGAGGCCAAGAAATTGATTCTCAAGGCTGAAAATTGTTTTCCTAACTGTCCCTTCATGACCCAGTGCTGAGAGGCAGAATATGAGGAGCCAGGGCTGAGAGGAATTCAGCACAGCAGCCTAGTGATGAGACAAAGGTGTGTAATTCCATTCCTTTCTCAGAGCCCTTGGCTGGGGCTCTCTTCTGCAGAGATTGTTCCCTAAGCCAAATGGGTGTTGTGCAGGCAGCAACACAGCAAGTCCTCTCTGTGCATCTACAGCATGTCTATCTAAGAATTCCTTCAGAGAAGAGGCTTATCCAGCAATCCTGCACAAAGCAGTGTCACTTAGAGGGCTGCAGCACAGTGATGCACCATCTGATTTCAGACTGGCTGGAAGTCTGATCCAGGCTTACTGGACATTGAAGAGGTTTGTGAAGGTGTACCCTGCTAAGGACAAAACAAGAACTCCCTAGTCACTTGCAGCCCCAGTAGTGTAGCAGTCCAGCTGCCAAGCTGCTCAGGAGCATGAAGCACCCTGCCAGAGCTTGATCAATAGAAGTGTACTGGGCTGTCCTGTGTGGAGCTGTGTGCACATGTGCATACACCTGGATTTCCTTCCCAGAGACTACAGAACAGCACAGAATGTCCATTCAAACAGTAGAAAAATCACCTCTCCAATGCTACCAAAAGGAGTCCTTCTGGGAATTACTTCCTCAACTGCTAATCCCCCAAACTGAAGTAATCCAAGTCACCTGAGCACTATTCAGTTCCTTCCTTCTTCCAACGAAACACCCCAACAGCAGGGAAAGTGATCATGTACATCTCACTCCTTTACACTGATCACTTCTTCCTGCAGGCATACAGGCTGTATCCTTTCTGAACTACCATGATGAGGGCTTTTACAAGCCACTTCTCACTAGAAGAGAGATTCTTCCAAAATGCCACATTTGTACAAACTGGGGATCTTCTTAAATATGTATGAAGACAAAAGCAGTCCCCACAACTCTCAAACATGCTTCTGACAAGCCTACAGCATCTCACTACTCCAGCAAAAATGTCTGAAATACTCAAGAATTCATTCATTCTCTTGTATTAGAGATAGAACACACTTTTCACATCATATTAGAAAGACCCCTCATAGAAGGAAGTCACAGCTAAATTTCCTGATCTTAACAACTGTAAATAAAAATAGCTAAAAATTGGTTAAAAAGCAGTTAAATGTTTCAGTGAGGTGTAGTTAAAATACTTCTGCTGGGCTCCTTAAAAGACAATGAGTTTTTATTTCATTAGGGTCTGATTCTATACTACTGGTATTATCACAAGTTTAGCTATTGACTTAAATATTGTCAGAACAACACCTTCTCTTCAGCACACTTTTAAAAATGGCCAAAATGCAGCAAAGTTCATGTGCCAGTTACATACCCTAACATCCCATTGGCTGGAACTGTCTGTTAATGAATTACATCTCCATAAAACACATCAGAAGGGATCAGAAGGAAGCAAACCAGAAAAAAGATAATGACGTGTCTGCCCTTAAATAATTTTTGGACATTCTTTCTTCTTTGAAAGTTGCAATAACAAGAAGCAAAATTAAATACTCCAAACTGCTATCTGAACTTAAGCGTTAGACTAAAAAGGAAGAAAAAATGGATGGGGATCAGCAAGTTTTGTCTAGGAGAGCAGCTCCACTGAATATCCAGTGACAAGGAACACAAGGAAGAACTTTTTCCCAGTGAGGGTGCCAGAGCCTGGAAGGGGCTGCCCAGGGAGGTTGTGGAGTCTCCTTCCCTGGAGACATTCCAGATCCACCTGGATCTGTTCCTAGACGGTGCCCCTGCTCTGGCAGGAGGGTTGGACTAGATGATCTTCTAGCTCCCTTCCAGCCCCTAATATCTGTGAATCTGTGTGTGACTTGGTCCTAAGAGAAATCATAATCCCCAAGGCTTTTTACTTAGGGCTTGTCACATATGCACGATGAGCTGTCAGGGCTTAAACAGCACCATGGAGCTGCTGCAGGCTTTCATGGGAATAACCACCACCTCTTTTGCAATGCCTTTTTAAAAGCTTTCCAATGTGCAGGTCCATTCATTACCCTCACTTCCAGGGAGACTGCCCTTGTCACAGAGGGGGACTAACAGAGAAGTTGCAGTTGGTTTGTAAACAGGCCAGAGCTGCGTCACAGCTTTGCTGATGCCCAGATCTTGGCTTTCAGTGCTTTCCCCTGCACCTCCACAACCCTGACAGAAATCCAGCATGGGACTCTGCATGAAGGGCCCAAACAGGTCCCATGACAATGGTGACACTACCGTACTGCTGAGGTCTGCTTTTGGTTTTGTTCTTTTTGTTCGTCTGCTGTTAGGTGAAGCCAGTTCCAGACTTCCAGCAGGCTGCTAAACGCAATGAATTCAGTGCACAGTGTCACTTGGAAAGTGCACAAAAAGGTGTCAATTCAGGAGTGAGGGAGTGGTAAGGCTGTTTTAAATGCACAAGCACAGCAAATTTTCTTGTAAGCATCTGTGGCACGTGAAATACACATCAGAGGTGTGCGTTTTATACCTTCAAACCGGCAAAATCCAAAGTTGCTTTTTTTACCCTTTATACAGACTTCCATGCTGACTATTGCATAAACTTGGCATTGGGGTGATATTTCAGACAGCGTGCCAAACATGACTCTCACTACAGTGTTCCAAAACCATTTACTGTTTGCTGAACACATACACTTCAAATTCACCTCGCTGTAGCTGAACAATTCTAGCACCCTGAACGCCAGCAGGCAAAGGTGAGGGGAAGTGGAGGTTGCACTGCCAGAGATGCAGCATTTGCAGTGGAGGGTAAGGCAGCCCAGCTAGGTCAAAGCTTTCACATCATTGTGGCATGTTCTGTACGTGGAGCCGGGCATTGTCTGCTCCAGAAAGTACAGATCTGGGTGCCAAAGTAGTGTAGAGGCAGAAGTGAAAGAATGGCTGTAAGCACAATAGAGAGTTAGCAGACCTACCATTGTGTTGTGTTGAGAAGTGGGAGTCCTATGGCCACAGTTCTCTTGCGTCAGCAGAGAAACTGGCTGAAATTCCTCAGAGTGAGGCTTGTTGGGAAAACTCACATGCAAGGGAAGGTGAAAGGCTGGGAGCCCGTCACTCTCCTCTTCTCCCACTTTCTGTCTGCTTGTCACCATGGCTACCTCTCCATCTGCTTCCCCATACGGAGAGGCTGGTCGCTTGGAAGACATCCTGGAAGGAACAAAAGAGGAGAAAATAATGAAACCTCCAAATAAATCCTTAATGCCGTCATTGTGTGGTTAGGGGCCATTGTAACAGAAATGCCTTTTTTGTGCTGGCAGAGAGCAGGAAACCATCCAAATACCACTGCAAAGCATACACAATTGGGAACAATGGCCAAGCAGGTAGCAACAGAACAGTGGCTTGTTTGTTGTGAGAATAATACACTAATATAGCACTCTCTTGTATCCTGGCTTCTTAAACATGAACATTCACCTAAGAAGACTGGATAATGAAATGCAATTCCTTTAAAAAAAAATACCCAGCTGGTTTTGCATTTGCAAGAGACTGTAAGAAGAGAGAATGTCTCCCAGTACAAGCTATTGTCAACTTAGCTTTTAAGGAATAATCATCTGCATGGATTTAACCATAACTGATTAAAAATGAAGCAAAGTAATAAAACAAAACTCGCATGCAAGCCCAAGCCTCTGTGTTTGTAAAACTTCATCCCTGTGAACACCAGAGTCAGTTGTGCCACAAGAATCTTTGGAGGTTAGCACATTTGGGATAGTTAAGCAATTAAACATTTGAGCATTAGTATCCTAAGCTTTTTGACAACACAAATTCAGAGTTGCACTGAGTGGATGAAGATTTGCTATCAAGATCCCCTGTACTTCCTCCCTCTTGCCAGATCAGGGAAAAAAACCCCACATGTAAATGTAATTTGCATCTACATCTATGTGGAAAAAAAAAAAAAAAAAAAAAAGGATATATAAGGACAGAGATAGAGCAGGCATTGTAAAAAAATCACAGATCTTGACTTAAAATTCAGGCCCATGCTCTGTATTTTTTGAGACCGTCTGGTAAGACTGTTCTTGTAGCACGTGTAGAGCTTCAACTTTTAGAAAGACTGAAAGAATCCTTATTTCCTTGGAAAAAATCTAGTTTTCATCCAAACCAGGCACGACTGAAAACCTTACAGGACAGTCTGAACCCAGAACACTCCCAGCTTGGCCTTCAAAATAGAGGGGTTCAGTTAAGTATTAAAATGCAGACAACTTCTGGGATTCATTACAGCAGCATTCCTCATGAAAATCAGGGTATGTGCATGGATGGCATAATGGGCCACTGTGCTGAGCAGGGGCATCTGTAATAAGGAATGAAATGAGAAATAAGATATCCTATAGGCACAGTCCAAAGGAGAAAGAAAAAATGATAAATGTTTCCTAGACAATAGGAAGTTAAGAACAGGGAAACTAAAGACTATTGTATGCAAAACTTGAAAAGACAGGCTGAACTAATACTGCTCCTCCTCAAAAATCTAGTATTTATGATTCTAATTACCCCATTTTGATTTTCCACTTCACAGTTAAAGGGCTGCATTTCAAAAGCCCAGCAGCCTCTTGAACCACGTGTGGGGCTGCTGTGAGGTGGAGCATGGCCATAGGATTTGGCATATTGAGCACGAAATGGTTCTTAGCAGCAGTCAACTGGCTCTGAAAACAAACACCGACTTTAAACAGCTCTTTGTTAGGACTTAGTTTGTTTCTAATGATCTCATTTTAAGCTTTGCCTCCCGATCCAAGTTAGGTTATATTAAAAGAAAAAGCCTGACAAAATGCAACCAAAAAACCCCTAACCCTCCAACAACAAAAATTCCCTCCCAGAAGCTCTGGTGAGCTGCACGCTGCCTGCTCTGAACACCACCTATTGCCTGTGCACACAGAAGCAATCTGTATTTTCTATTAATGTTTGACTGAGCCCAACAGACTAACACTTCATACATCCTACCTGAATTCTGTCTTCTAGGCTTTCCCACCTACGTGTCTGCAGAGAAGCATATGCACACAGACAGAGATCACCAGATAGACTCCTGCTGACAGTTTTCTACTAGCCCACTGAATTCAGCATTTTCCAGCTCTGCTTGACACCACAGATCCCAAGCTTCTGCAGAAACCATGCAACTGCCTCCTGAAGGGAAGCTGAGCTGTTCATCTTCTGCATTGCACTGCAGCAAGAGGAGCATTTGGGTAGGGTAACATCTTGGTTACTCATCACAACACCACTGCCCTAAGAGAAACTTGGACTTTGACAAAACCTCTCTTTTTGAGCATCAGCACCGAGTGCTTCTCTCAATTTTGTCAAACAAAGAGCAAGGGCCACAAAACATTAAAATGTCCTATGCTTTTGGACATTTCTATTCAATGACTGAAAATACTGTAAACAGCATTCTCCACTACAATTCCTTTTGACGTTAAAATACAGAGGATGCCTTGCTTTGAACTGATGATTTGTATGACATACTATATACCAAATATATGTTGTACCTAAAAAATCCTACCACTGTTAACCCAGAATAACTGGTTCTGTCACAGCTTCCTGAGGAGGCTCTGACTATCATGTTGAAATAAAGCTCTTCTGCTAATTGTATAAATGAAGATACAGGTTCCTCTCCTGTGCTCAGCATACTGCAGCTCATCATCACCTTCTGCCTCCCACTGTTCCCAATATATGGCAATATTATTGTGCTTATGTTCTCAAATGAAAACCAACATGTTGGACTGGAGGCCAGTCAACAGGGATGCTAAAATAACAGTAACTAATCTGCACCAGTCCTCCACAGAAATTCCAAATCCATGGATGCACAACTAAGGTAAGGGTGACACACTGCAGCTTGTTCGTGGGTATCTCTGTCCATACCAACCTGAGATCACCTCATCATCCCCTTCAACAGCAAACACAAAGTCTGAACTCCTTATGAACATCGGGGAAACTTCCACAAGGAAATGGAAGATGTAAATAAATAAATATTTATTTATTTATTATATATTTATTTTAGACAGTGACTATCAAAGCTGCCAGCAGCAAAGGATCAATCTCTGATGGGTTCATGAGCAGGAAACAACATATACAAGGCAAATTAATTCATAGATGGTCTTTCATTAGTTCTGCAGCTTTACTGGTCACTTTTCTGTGTTTGAAATGTTCCCACACCTCTTATCCTTGAATTCTCTTCTCATACATCTTCATTTTCCTACTGAGCTAATAGCAGGTTTTAAGAGATTCTGTACCTGAGATGCAAGCAGAGTTCCCATTCTAAACAACAAGGAAACTGCTAAATTCTGAGGAACAACACTACCTGAAACTGAGCTCTTTTAAACAGATCTATCCAGGTCTAATGAAGGATTGGAATTATCCCTGCTTAACAAAGGACTGCAAACATCCTGGACCCGCCCTCACTGACAGCATGACAGTTTACAACTTAGATGACTTCGAGACCTTCTCTTCAAACTAAACTCAGAGGGTTTTCAATTACACCCCTCTGAAAGGAGGTTTACAATGAGAGAGGAAACACCAGTTTCCTCAAACGGCAGCTTACAGCTAGGATTTAAAAAAAAACCCCAAAACCCCATGATGTAACCCTCAGAAATGTACCAATACAGTGGACCAGATTCTGCATCTAAAAGGGTTTCCTCTGCAGATGAAATCTGCTGCAATTTCAGACTTGCAAGAAGAGCTGAATTCTGTACTCTCATTAATCATTTCTACTGAATAGCAATAGCTAAATAGCAATTTTTGTGGACAAAGTTCAGACACAGTGGGACACAGACTCAGCACAGCTCAAAACATATCCCCACAACTGATCTTTCCCAGTGGTTAGGATGGAGCTGAAGGTACAGTTCTGCTGATGAATTCAAATACCACCCTGTTCCTCATCAAAAGACTTTTTCTCTGGTGCTGTTTTGGGGTATTTGTTTTAGGGCTTTTGGGGGTTTTTTTTGTGTTTTTTTTAAGTCATCTCAATATGCAGAAATCACAGTAAACCCCACACCTTTTGTGAAATTTTCATTAAATAAATGCTTTTCCTGGTAGCACGAATGTTACTTTTCAGGGAACTATAATCTCACTCTTCTAACTCAATCTTATCCCAAAAAATATTTGCTGCAATTCCTCTTACAATAGCTTCTTCACTTATTTCTTCACTCCCCTTCAATACACAACAGAGTCTTTGTGAGCTTAAACTGATACCCTGTGTCTATTGATCTCAATGGTTTTGGATTGACTTCAGCACAGCTAGATTTTCCCACTGGGGACAGCAAGAGCTGCCCTGCATCCACATGGATTGTTTCCTCCTGCCATCTACAAGTGTTAGTTCCATCCAAAGAAATTCTGGCTAGCAAATAACATCATTTTGGTTGGCTGTGGGTTGTTTGGTTGTTGTTGTTTTGTTGGTTTTTGGGTCAAGTTGGGTTTTTTTTGGGGGGTGTTTGTTTGGTTTGGTTTTTTTCCTTGAGTTTAGTGTCTCAGAAAAGTGACCTTTCCACAGCAATTTTTTTTACATTATTATTTTTTTTAAGGGAACCTCATTTTAAGTGTCCCCACTGCATTTCCATTTGTTCCTTGGTTTTTGTTCATTTCATATATGATTGTATCCTCAAAATAAATGTAAAATGGTATCCAGTATTCAAGGAGATAGTGCCCTCTAGCACACAACCAGCACTCGTCCCAGTTGGATTGCTCAAGCTATAAAATTTCATCAATTTTATGTCATAAAACTCTAATCTTGTTACATTAAGCAAAATACCTCAGAAACATTTCAGATCCCCACAAAAGCTTTTGGAGAAATGGCTTATCCATGTCTTCAGAAAGTGACAAACACAGATGTGTCAGAAGAAGAAGATATGAGGCCATAAATCTTAACTTGTTGGGAGTTAATTAAGGGATTCATCAATCATTACACAGCTCACCCCGTACACAGACGGGCAAAATCCTGTCAGCTGCCATAACCCACAGCACTCTACAGGTTAAAAACTCCCCAAGTCCCTCTGTTCTGACTATTTATAAATGACTTTGTATAATCTAGCATTAAGACCTGTAATTATAAAACAGCATTAAAACAGGCCTGCATAGTTATGGATAATTATAGTTGGTACACTTTTTAAAGAAATAAAAAGCTTTTCCATTCAAACCCAGGCTTTGCCTGTTTGACAGCTCCAAGTCCACAGGATGTAGAGAGATGATTTAAATGGGATGTCAGATTTTTGACTGTGCAAGACTTTCTTTTTTCCCCTTATCAAGAGAGGCATTGTTTTTTCCTCACCATAACCAGGCGTGACAGCGCCTGACTGGAGTGGCACTGCCATCAAAACCTGCACCTCTGGAGTTCCTCTGGCAGCTGTGAGCTAGAAAAGTCCCTCTCATGGGGGGAGTTGAAATCACTCAGCCCCGCAGACAGGCACAGAGCTGCACTCTGAAGAGATGCAGGAGGACAAGAGGAGCAGGTCTGGCCCAGCAGCACTGGGGCACTCCACATCAAGAGCTGACTGGCTAACACGGCCCCACTCTGAGGCAAATGCTGTTCACTAAATGCTGTAAGAACTGCACTGGGATTCAGGGTGACTTGCTCCCTGAGCTGCAGGGATACTGCTCTCTAATTCAACTGCACCTTGGGAAGCTACACACTGCCCACAGGTTGCATTCCCATGTCTACTGGAGCCATCACCTCTGCAGACAGGCCAAGCTGGAGCTCTAGTTAATACTCATTGTTGTCTCCATTGCTGGTTAATAATACTAATTATTGCCTCCATTCCATTTTGGCCCCACTTTCATTCATTATTTACGTACACAGAGTAACTAGTACCTTGAACAAAGAAAGCCCAACTCTGTTCTTTTTCTCAGGATTACTTGTGTAATAAGGTATTACTCAACATGAGTAAGGGTGGCAGACTCCAGCATTCTGTCCCACTGGGAACTGCAAGCCCGACTTGTTTCTACACATACCACTAAAAACAGACTTCACTTGGCAATATCTTTGAGTCATTTACAGCCTGGTTTGGAATTCCTCACTGAAGTAATTTTACCATTTAAAAAAAAAAAAAAAATAAAAGGGGGAAAAAGATGCAAACATCTCTAATCTGCTAATCAATAAAAAATGTGCATGGAATGTGCTCTCATCTGCCACTCACACCGAGATGGAGTCATCTGCTAATTATTAGTTTCTATGATCATACCAATCAGCCTTCTTTTAAAAAGCACATACTCTACAAAGACGTTGTGCTGTGCAAAGGCAATTTCAGAGGACAGGTCGCTGCTGTTCACACAACCCAGGACAGCTCTGGCAGAACCTGAGTGATGTTTCCCTGGAGCTGTCTGTCACCACAGCTGCCATCAGGAATCCTTTGCTTAAGGCCACCCAGTAATTTCCATTTCATCCAACTCACTTTCTCCTTTTTGCTTTCCAGATTTCCTCCCTGTCCTTATGAGAAGATTCTCGTTGACCTTTAGAAGCAGGTAACTGGGAAAGAATCTCTGTGCATGACTAAGTTGTTAGTAGCCTGAAACAAACTTTTAACCAAAAGAGAATCTGGAAGGTGAAAAGGCACTCCTAACAAGGCACTGAATTCTGTTACTGCACAGAGTACTACCCAGCTCTCTTGCAGAGCTCAAACAGGGCTCCTCATGATTGTTTTGTACATAACTTGTGGGTGTCAAGCAGGACCCAGACACACACTCAGAATCAGCTTTGAGCATGAGGACACATCCTCCTTTTTTTTGCTACCTGTCAGCTTCACAAGCCTTTTGTTTCTCACTAGTCCAAAACTTCAGCAGCAGGTTTACAAAAGCAGAAACTACAGGATCAGCTTTTCCTTGGGATGAAAAGTATGCTCCTAAAGGCTCACATTTCAAAACCTGCATTTTCTGGGAGAACTTCTCAAAGCCAGAAGGGGCAGGGAGTGCAAACACGGTGAGGGTAACGGGCCACATCCAACCATCACGGTGCATGTCAAAAACAATGAGCATCTATCAGCACAAACTCTGAAACAGCAGGATGCAGGCATTGTTGATGTTTCAAGTAAACTGAGCCTGATCACTGGCTTCTTTCATGCAAAAGACTCTGCTTGGATGATTTTGAATTAAATCCACAAGCTCATTTATTTTCCAGTGCATCCTCAAATTAACTCTGGCTTCCTTCCCCCCCCACCCCTCGACCTTTCAGCATTGTACCTCCCCCCAGCCTTCCACTCCTCCTGCATTCTGCTTTTCTACTTTTGCTGCTGCTGCTGATTTTATGTCCCAGCAGAAAGAGCAGACCCGGGGGTTTATTGTCATGGGAAGTTTTAGGAACTGCACACTGCTCAAAGTGCTACCACCATCACTATGAGGTAATCCTCACTCTTCTGCCTGCTAACCAAAAAAGAGGAATCCAGTCGAATAATTAAGAGATTTCGGGTCTTGCAATTTCCCTGTAAAAACGAATAGTTAAAGATGACAGAGAAGTCAGTCAGGCTCCAGACGCTGAGTGGGAGAGCTGTGCTGTGTGCTACAAGGGCTCCATACATCACACACAGACGTGCATACCTCATCCCCACTGACACTGAGTGAAATGAAGGCAAGGAGCTGAAAAAGCTCTGAAATGATGACAATTATGAATGACTTACTTATTCCAAGGAAACATGAGGGAGCCCTAGCTCAGGCTGAGAAGTTAGCTAATATCCCAACTTTTGCAATTCAGCTAGCTTATCCTTGGTCATTTGTAGCCTTTGCCTCATCAAGCTGCAATAAAGTGATGTTTGAGCATTATTAAATGATGAATTGTATGCAGTACAAGAAGCCATGCTTTTGATTGAGATCTCTGTAAAATATGACACAGCTCTTCCCACTCTTCCATCATACCAGTAATGCTCAGTGACGTGCCAAAGAAACAGCTATCAAGCCTCCTCTCTCTCTCTCCTTACATTCCAAACTCAACAAATGGAATTTTCAATTTTGGTTGTTTTTTTTTTAAACATTCCCTCACCAGAGTTTGTGTCCAACCCCAAACAAACCATCTGAATTTACAGCATCCTTCTACCACGATGATCTGAATTCTTGCTCCAACCATCACACAGTTGCAACGTGTCTATCACTTCACCCAAAAATGCAAATAAACACGGGCACAGAAGCACACAGACCCACCCATGCACACACTGTGTGTTTCCTGCTAGAACTCCTCATGCTAACAGTGTGCTAGGAAAATATTCTAGTAGCCACTCAAAGCTTCAACTTGCAGCACTGAATGATTTGGCCTCGAAATAACTTCAGCAGAGGCAGAACTGGGGCATCAGAAAAGATGCAGATGTACCTTTAAGAAGCACAGGCACAGTGAAACTGGTTTTTTGTCTATGAAAAAATACATTTAGGCACAGCAATGTCTCTAACGGATCTAAGCACTGTAAGCATTTTCTATCAGACAGGTTAATTCTGCCTGCCCAGAATTTTTATTACTCTTTTCCTCACAAGCATGTGTGTGCTCCCCCCTTTTTGGAGGGTTTATACATGACAGGTGCATCCTTGGCCCAGGAACAAATCATCCTGGAGAGCCCAAGAAATAAAAACCAAACTGAACTCGAAGATAAAATGACAGGGAATCAATATATTGTTGCCTTTTTATTATGCTAAACAAAAATATACGAATTTTTGAACATTTATAGTGTCTAAACAATCTGAGGTAGAATTTTCAAAGCTGAAAAGAGATTGTTTCAAAGCCCAGATGTTGCTTTTCAGAAACTAGTGAAAATTGCTGCCTCTGAAAATTACCCTGAAATACAAATAAAAAAAAAAAAAAGTTTAAATAAAAATCATTTAACTCAGACATTCTGATATTCCATAAGAGAAAATGAACTTTTTTCAAGTGTTCAGGCAGTTTTGCACTCCTATCTCCTCATTTGGATGATCTTAACAGACCTTAACCCTAGATGCTGCTGGAGCTGTTAGCTAAGAAAAAGATAGATTTTTTTAGTCATGTAACACACCCTCGAACAACAGCAACAAAAAAGCATATTGGTGTGTGAAGTAAAACCAAACCCACTGCTGTGAACATGAGAGACCATTCTGAATAGACAATAATACCTCAAGGAGACTCAAATTTGACTTGAGAAAGGCTGCAGAGGCAGGCACTGAAACAGCACTGCAAAAAGATGTCCACTTGAAAATCTCTGGGAGTTATTGGGGGAGGGTGGTGTAGAGGAGGAGAAAATCCCAGAAAGCAGGGTTTCCCTGGAGGAGAAGCCCCAGGACACGCACTGAGCCTCATATGGGTGCTTTGTCTACCTTCTGTTGTTAAGGGCAGCTCCACACAGCCCAGCTGCACAAACCATGCTGGCAGAGCACAGGGAAGGGGCAGACAGAGCAGGGAGGGGTGTCTAACAGGCTGACCACTGGCTGAGCTCGCAGGAATAAAGAAGCCTTGATGGAGAGAAGCAATCACCCATTGCTGTTTGTTTATTTTACCTCCTCCACCACACACTGGAAACTTTTTTTGTTTTTTCCATTACCAAAACCAACCCCCACTGAGAGGCCTTTGTGATCTAAAAGGGGCAGAGCCCCTCTTTCTTAACACTGGCAAGTTTATGTAGGCAGATTCATTCAAACACATCTTAAAATAAACATCTGGCTCTTCCCCTACATCACGCTGTCCATACACTGCCTTCAAACACACTGAAAAAACCTCTCCATTAACAGACTCTCGCCTAGGACAATTTTTACTGAGATGTACTAAAACAATTTAGCAGTCTAGGGCTTGTACAACTTCAGATGAGAGCTACAGTCTCCTGAAAAAAATAAATATACATTACAGTAAAGCAAACCTGGCTACTATTGCCATAACAAGTGGTGTAATAGCTTTCTTGAAAAGACTTCTTCCATCAGAAACCTTCTCCCCGCTGGGGATACACCTAATTAGATTATGAATTAATCCAAATCCAGATGTTCAGATCTGAAACTGATGAGTATTAGATGGCAAATGACCACTGCACAGAGAACGGGGCATTGGAAGGGCACCAGTGGCTAAAAAGATGGGTGGGAGCAGAGTGGAAGACCCTCCTAGATTGATTTAAGAAATGGTATATCTCTTAATCTGGAGCCAGTATAACTAATAAAGGTTAGATTTCCTGCTCTTTGGGATACACTGATCCTGAGCCTGGAGGAGATGGTGTTGGAATATTAGCCAGCTTGCCAGGGCCCCCTTGCCCTCCAGAGCCCTATCCCATGAGACTTTTCCAAGCAGTTCCCTGAGCAGGCCAAGGTTGGCCTTTCTGAAGTCCAGGGTAGCAATCCTGCTTGTGGCCC
>JAOEGS010012665.1:0-19645 GCA_025447755.1 Corythornis vintsioides | reverse complement strand
TAATATAATATAAAGTGTCAAAACTGTGGAGTTTGTCTCGCTGTGAGACATCTTCAAATATACTTCCAATACTGATCCCTATGTATACTTGTGCAAATCTGATGAGGAGCACATCTGTGAACACCCACATACCTCTACAAACCTCATCCTACCTCTCTCCTTTCCTTGATACAATTCACTGGAGTGTTCAGTGCTCGCACTGCTCTTTTCATCCTTAAAAGCACTTACAAATACTAATTACTCTTCACATATCACTTCTGTGAAGTAAATAAGGATTATTATCCCCTCTGAAGTAAATACGGATTACTAACTCCTTGTTACAGGGAGGAAATACAGAAGAGGATTTTAACTGGGCTGCACACAAGGGAAAGAGATGAGAGTGAGGCATGGATTAAGATACAGAAGTTCTCCATCTCGTGCTCAGACTATGACAGTCTAAATCTTACCCTTCTATTTGCAAATGATACTCTTAGACCAATTGTTTCTATCTGCTGGCTCATGATCAAATATTTAATGTATGCCATAAAATGAAAAGATGAACTCCACACAGCAGTGCCTCTTATTTGTCATGGCCCATTACTTAGAGCGGGTGGTAACTTGTGCCCATATGATAGGTTTCAATTTTATTGTAGTCTCTATTTGCTCACTCACTTAAGATGTTTAAAGAAGAGTTGTATGGATTATCAGACAGTCTGAAAAGTTCAGTTCAGAGCTCTTCAAACACATTCATTTTCATCTTATTAGCACAAGGAAAGTAAAAGCCTTAGGCAGGTAATTTACCATCCAGTTTATCCAAAGGGACTTCTAAAGGAAAAGTCAACCTTTGTAAATTGTTTGTGATAATCTCCAAATTGATCATTAATTATCAGCTGCTGCTAAGCATTTTTGCCATCAGCAGCACTGTGAAAATAATGCATTTCTCAGAAAATCTACCATTGTTGCTCCTGCTACCTACACAATCAGCCATTATCACAATCAGCAAAGTTATGTGGCAGGCAGCAGCCTCACTAAGAGAATCCTGTCCAGCAGCTCCATTTGCCAGGCAGTGTAAAAATTAGTTATCCAGCACTCGTTATTAATGTTATAGTTTGCATTCCATACCTTCCCACACAGAGCAGCAGTTACAATTCATTTAGCCCCATTGCACTGCACTTCCACATAGGAAGCCCATTCCACACAATGCTTCCCACTGCCGAGCTCCAGCTGATGTGCAGAAACTTCTCTTCCCTCTGGCCATTTTTTGAGCTTCTTCTCCTACAAGTGAATGTTTGTCTGACAACAGTAAAATCTAAGGAGATCTTTCTGTGCTTCATTTGTGAGGCTGTAGGAGAGAGAGAGCTGCAGGTAAAGCAGAGCAGCAGTAGTTACCCCAGGTCCCCAGCACAGAGAAAGACAGGGGGACCTCTATGTAAAGGGGCTGCTTCTCAAAATACAGTTGGGCCCTCATAGAAAAATGTTGATCAACATCTTCCAGAATTTCTGGTCATGATCCAGCACTACATATTGTTTTCCAGAATTCTGGGCAATGCTGTGATGTGTGACACCCTCCCAGTTCCTGCTTTAGCTCCATCAAACTTCACAGGCAGACACCAGCTCAACCTTGCTGGAGGAGCTCTGGTGTCCCATGCCTGGTGTGATCCCACACACCAGTGGCATCATCCCACACACCAGTGGCATCAAACACACCTGACAAACCCTAATCTCACCAGCCAGAAAACTCAACCACTTCAACTAAGTGCAAGCTGAGCAGCTATTCAATTGTCTGTTGTCACACACACCCTAGTTCCCAGAAACAGAACTCACATGAGTGAAGAAAATGAAAACTTTTAGGGATGAAGTATCCTTGGAAAAGTCTGTATGATTACAAGGCACGTGATAATGTATTTACCTTTTTTTTTTTTTTCTGGTAGATGACATGCAGGATAGTTCTACCTATGTGCAACAACCTCATCTTTAACGTACACACAGAGAGGAAAAGAGTCTGTTTACACTGAAGCGGACTGACTGCTCATCAGGTTCATGACCCAGGCCCATAGGCAGCCACTCCACTCTGAGTGCTAATGATTGCAATTGCAATGGAACACAGCTGTAAAAGTGGAAAAAGGTAACAAAACCACAGCTGAAGGAACCAACTCTCACCAGCAGTTTTGCTTGGGTGCTCTCAAATTCATATCATTTAGGCTTACAAAGGTAGCATGGGCTCTTCAAAAAATGTGTATGAAAATTCTAGTTCAAAGGGCAGGAGGCCTGAAACTGAACAGACTTTTTACTGAGATAGATGAGATGCAATTCTGCTGAAAGTGAAGGGAACAGACTTGGATTTTCCTCAGTGAGATGGTGCCAATGAAAAAGCCACTGCTCCTGAGGGAGGCTGAGCTTTAAATACTGACACCTCCAGCAAAGAAAGCAAGGGAAACCGAACTACTAGAGTGCAATTCCTTCCTAGACTGGAGTAATGTCAGGTGACACCTCCTCACTAAGCACTGGACTAGACACCTCCTCACTGAGCACTGGCTGCATGGAGAGCAGGGTACATCATTTTGGGGGTCTGATTGTCTAATTTGAGGCCCCTCTACGACTTTCCTAAGTCCGGCAGAACCAATTAGTCCACAGACCACTGAACAGCATCTCATCCTAGCCACACACCATAGAATAATGTACTAATTGCAGGATGAGATTTAACCCCCTGGGATCTGCATTAACTTCTTTCCAGGATCTGTCCTGACTGGGAGAGGCACCAGGAAAAAACCCAACAAAACAGAGCAACCAGAAAAAGCTAAAACCATTCAGAAAGGCAGGTATTTTTAAGAGAACAATATAACCTGCAGAATTTGAATGTTGGTCACCCACTAAGAGCATGAGAGAACTCAGATCCTGGGCTAAACCTGTAGCACTGACATATTTTGAACACACTCAGAAGTGTAAAGAAAACACAATTGAGGGAGAGAAAGCAAATCCTGTGATGGACTACACTACATCTCCCAATGCATGCTTAGTATTGGAAGCAAGCCTTATCATCAGTAAACAATTGAATAATCCATTTACACCAGCAGTAACAATTCCTTGGCTGCTAATGCACGGTATGATATCAAAGTTGTCATCTCTTAAACAGAATCTTGGTTGATTCTCTGTACATGAGCAGTCCTGATTAATTCAATTGTGTCCTCGGTGTGTTTAGTGCCCATGTAGACAGAGGAGAAGAGTCTTGCAAAGGTCCCTCTGAGGACTGAGTGAGCTTTGAAATTCTAACTTGGGTGATGTTGTATGAAACAGAACCCAGCTTCCTTGCCAGGAAGCAATGAAAGAGAATTCAGAGAGACATTCATGTGCATACATCTGAGCAGAATCAGGGCCGGCTCCAGCCACAGGGGAGGAGAAACTTAAATAAAGCATTTCAGTATAACCATGCTCGAGTCTGTATTAGCAGCTAACATCTGAGGAAGGGAAAGGTTTGCTGCTTGGCAATAGTGTGGTGTTAATGTAACACAATCTGTTAAATGAAAAAGCAAAATTAATTCCAATTTGGTGTCTTCACATTTCACACTCCAGAGACTCTTACGGACTGAATGAACGACAAGAAGGGGTAAAGAAGATTTAGTGATTTTTTTCCAAACAGAATAGTCAATTTCTTTGCATTTCACCTCATTAAGAGGCAATCTGAGTGAAAAACTAAGAAAGGTGTCTCTTTTTAGGTAGGTATTTCTCAACGTGTGCCTACCACAGCATAAGAAATGCCTGTCTCTGTCCATCTTTCACTGCTTACTCCCCCCTCTTCCCTTTGTCCTCTCTACAATTCAAATGTCTAGCCTTACAGCAAGGAATGGATTAAGCAGAATTACTTACTGCTATGCCAATTAAGGAGGAATTAATTACACCTTTGCCTCCCTCCCCTCTAAGGTTGCAAGTTTGCCTACCAACAAATGTGAATGGAGCTAAGCTGAGAGCTGCAAACACTCAGGAGGACCCGGGCATTAAGTTTTCCTGTGGCTCTAGTCAACCCTTTGGCTGCAGTGGGCTGACTTAATACCAACTCTTCTCTGCAGGCAAATACACTGCACAACTGAGCTGTTGCATCCTTAGGATTTCAGTTCCCCAGGCGTGTAAAAGGGGACAGCAATAATACCTATTTGCAGTGGCATTGTGCAAGTTCATCCTTTCATATTGGTAAAACACCTTGAGATCTTAGCACAGAGGGCACAAGAGAAGTACAAAGAGTTTTCACCACTGTAATAAACTGGGGCATGTTCCAGTTACACTGTCCCTACTGAACTCTCTCTGGACTTGGACTCGGGATGTCTTTGGCTTCTGGAGTTCCATTTCCACTGTGCAAACCAAGCAATCAGAAAGCTACAAAGACTTATCTCTTCAGTAGAACACTAGTTTCTTATTTATTTTTTTCCTAAAGAAATACTTCTCCATACCACCCACCACCTAGATTGACCTCCAGGCTAATTATACTTTGAAAGACAACCAGCATCAAGATGATTATAGCATACTGAGTTGAAGAAAGAGGTTAACTTCCCTTGGTCCATCTCTCATTTGTTTTCCACTGGATGATGAATCCCAAGACCTGTACAGACATACACCTTAGAAAAGACTAAAACAACCTTTGTTTCCCCTTTTTTTTTCTCTTCCTTTTTGCCACTCCTGTACATTTCCAGCTGCACCCTCCCCTAGCCTATAAACTGCCAACCAAACCCTGCTGTTCACCCTGGTTAGAGAACAAAATGAAGCAATTCTAAATGACCCACCACCACTACTCAATAAAGAAAAACAAGACCAAAGTACCCAATACCTTGTCATCATCTATTTACAATGCCAGAAGTAGGACAGAGGGTGGTATGGTGAATCTCTCATACCAACTTACTCAGGTAAACAGTCTTCCCTCCCTTGCCACTGCTTCTCCCATTCCCTTTTCCACCCCACCACGAGGCTGTGGATGTTCTGCAGAGCAAGTGTTTCACAGTGAGGCTCTATCACCTCAAAGAGTTAAAAGCTCTTTTTGACTTTAGCACCTTCTGAAGTGTGTGAGGAGGATGACTAACCCTGCAAAGTTCTCAGCATTTCCAGCTGCCACTGATTCCAACAGAAACTCTGGGCACTCCATTTTGAGCTTTACAATACCAGGAGAACACACTTCTATTATTTTGGGTTTAATTACTTGGGCTGATTTGCTGCCATACCTTGTGAGTCTAATTGTTCTGCCTTGTTAGGCTGGCACTACCTATCCCATTATAAAAGGACATTCCTGTTCAGAGTAGGACTCTAAAGATCTCTTTCTTTCTAAATATCTCTTTCTTGCATGAAAGAAATGTAATGCTGCATATCTGTCTGAATAATAAAGCAGAAAAAGAGCCCCCCAGTGAAAGGACCCCATTGCCCTGACCACATGCAAGACTAGATATTTTTTTACATCACTGTTCTGAGAGTAGGTTTTTCTAATCTGGCTTTTTAACACACCAAAAGGAGACAGGATTTCTCTAAAGCCAAATATTTTAGCTCACTGCTTTGCCATTATTTATTCTAGTCCATTTGTCACATCTATATAGCTTGTATCATTATTGACACAGCTATATGAGTAATAACATGTATCATGTTTCTATCTGTCTGTACACAACTCAGAGAAAGAAGAATAGCTATAGTTCAGCCAAATGAGTAATTATTAAGGTTATACTTTCAAAAACCAGAAATCAATTGTTCATCAAAGTAACTGACTGTGGTCATTCATTGCAGCTCTGCTGTAGATTCTGCTCTGCTTTATAGAAGACATGTCATAACAACAGGCATTTCATTTACAGAAATACTGCCAGAGTTGCAGCTCTCTCCAAGAGAAATCTGTTAGAGCAGTCCTCTGCAATGGGAGATTAAAGGATGAGAACAGTCACAAGAAGATGAAACAAACAACAGTGCTGGTTTGCTAGTACAGTGACATACTGTCCCACTACACCTCTTTGGGGACTTGTTTCTCAAACCAACTACTCACATTTCTCATCAGTGCTCTCTTCAACTGACTCCTACTAAAGATGCAGAGGTTCTGGCCTGATTATCTGAACAGGATGGAACACTTAGCAAAGGCAGACAAAGCTGAGTTCTTTCACTGAAGCTACCAGGCATACAAAATCCTCACACTGGTTTTACACACCTAGAGCTTTGGAGAGTCATGGCCATATTGGGTTGCTTTACTTCTCTTCCCTTAATCAATTAAAATATAAAAGCCATGATCCAGGATGAGAGGCAATGGGTGCAAGTTGGAGCACAAGAGGTTTAAGGTCAACACAAGGAAGAACTTTTTCTCAGTGAGGGTGCCAGAGCCTGGAAGGGGCTTCCCAGGGAGGTTATGGAGTCTCCATCTCTGTGGAGACACTTAAGAGCCGCCTGGATCTGTTCCTGGGTGACTTGGTCTAGGTGACCCTGTTCAGGTAGGGGGGTTGGACTAGATGATCTTCTAGGTCCCTTCCAACCCTTAATATCTATGAATCTATGAATCCAGGCTTTCAGACTAGAATAGCCACCAGCTAAAAAGGAATTAAAGAGTACATAAAAATAGGTTGCATAAAAAAAAGATGAGGCCATCAAAAGTTGAAGAATCCGTTTCAAACCTCTCAGTCAGCATAGCTGGGAAGCCCAGGAGCTTCACCTGTCCAGCTGCAGTGTGTAAAGGGACACAGCAGTAACCTCTTTCTGTTTATGATGCCAAGTGTCTTACCTCAAGAGTAGCTGCTGAGAGGAAAGACTCTATGGTCTTCTTGTCTATCTATTTAGCTAGCCCTCGAAGACTATACTGTATAACCTGTAAGGTATTGCCTGTGTTCCACTCCTCACAACAGCATCCAGCAGCAGTGTTAGCTTTTCATTAATATTGCCTCTATTTCACAGCACAAAATTAAATGATACATTCTAATTGGAAATATTAGCAATGTAAAATACATCCCACTACCAACTAAGTGGAAAACAGTGATACAAAAAAACCCAACCCCAAAAAAACAAAAAACACAAAACAAAACAAAGACTATGCTAAAGTGGGCCAAAATCTATTCTCCAACTGCTGTCATGTAGAGCCACTGAAGTTTTGCACAACTGCTTCTTCATTCCTAAGCCATGCCATCAGCCCAAGGGGACTCCAAGCTCTGCTGTATTTTCAGTGTTTCACTTCAGTAAAGGATTACAAACACGTTACCACCTAGCTGGGGCTTTTTCTGCAATCATCCTGACAAAGCCCTGTTTTCGTAGTGTTGCCACAAACCCCAGCTATTACCTCAGACAAGAGCACAATGTTTTGGCAAGGCAGTGCAAATACTAGTAACAACTTCCCCATCATCTTCCAAAACAGCCCTTGGAACGCACGTAACAGAAAGCCAGGGGTTACAAAAGCTCTGCCACTTGGCTCCTTCCCTCCACCCTCTGGCTGGGTGAGGAGCAAGCAGTGAACAAGCAGCGTCCTCTGCTCACATTCTGTTCTTCAAAAGCCCTTGGAAGGGCTGGGGAAACATCTGCATTACACCAAAACCATAAACAGCAGCCCATTTTCATGTGGAAACATCACCAATTGCAGTGGGAAAAAAATATGAAGACAAGGTGACAATTCTTTTGTTAGTGTCCTGATTTTGCAGCAAGTCCAAAACCTACAGAACTTCAAAGAAGTCAAAGCCACCTCAGACCTCACCAGGGCTGGCTTTCATTTCTGTGTTCAATCTACCATATTCCTTCTCAGGCCACGCTCAAAATGGTTTCAAGCAACTTATTGTTAATAAGGATTAAAACTACTTAACAGAAGTATTTTCAGAGATCACATCACTATCAGGTCTGATTAATGGGTCTTCACGTCTATAGCAGCAAGGCTGCACTCATATATTCTAAATATGACTCTCTATTTGCATTCTGGATTCTTTCTCAGTAAAAAACAGTGCATGCAAAATAAATTCCACAATCCCACATCTTGTATACAAAGGGCATCACACATATCCTGCGACTTAAGCTATTCTCTTGATATTATCTTAGTCTCACACAATCACACTTCAAACACCCCATATGTCCAGTTTGGTTATTCCTCCTTTAAAAAGCTAATAAATGTAATACTTAGATGCAACTGTATTTTATCTAAAACAATTATCTGCAGTACTTTGTGCCAGGAAAAGCATCAATAGAAATCACTAACAATGCTTCCACTTTATTTTCTTGCCATTTAATGGACCCAGTCCAACAGGCGAGTTAAACCAATGAGTCTTGCAATTGTTTTCAGCAGGAGCTGGACAGAGCCAGGACAGTGCAAGGAGGCCAGATGACAAGTGGAGCCTCTCTTTATTCACACAATGGGACTGCAAAGACAGAGGAAGAACAAACTTCCCGTGATGGTTCTGCTACCCAGGGTTGCTGAGGAGCCAGGAATACAAGTTTTGGAGGTGAGGGCAAACACTGCTCTTTGGACTCTCCTCTTTTCTAGGACTCCCAAGAAGAGCACAAAACTGATTTGCTGAAAACCAAAGTGCCAGTGCCTGGTGAGATGCACCTTTTACCTCTTACTTTCCTGGTTTTCAGAATTAAAATCCAAGACCCACTCTTGGTGCCACATACACCCTCCCATTCCAAAGGGTTATTTTCATCCCAAAGATCAAACAAGCCCTCACCAGTTCACAGTTACAATGCACATGCATTGCTTTATTGCACTCTACCTGAGAAAGGGCTCTGACAACGTACATCAGCGGATTTCTGGCACTCAGATGTTTCATACAGATAAAAATACAGAGAGAGAGCAAAACAAGCTCTGATTTTTCTCCCCAGACACCCCTGGAAATGGTGCATTTCCAAACTGATTAGACTCACACAGAGTTCCTTCACACACGTGATATTTTATTTCTCATAAAAATCGTGCACTGGTCCTACACACACGTCCATCCTCTCCTCCTGCTTCCAGACTTCAACAGAACACCAGAACCTTGCAAAACACAGATGTGACATAGTCTTGGAAATGCAGGAGCCAACTTCATTCCGGAGACTTTCAAAACTGCACCTAGGGCTTGCAGGAAGGCCCAAGCAGCACATACTGCTCCAAGGGACTTCCACAGCCCTGTACTGACACGTGCCTGACCTCACGTTCCCTCATACGCTGGAGGTGGTGACAGAAACTGTCAGGCTGATATTCTACAGCCATTTGGCAGCTGCATACTGTGAACCTCATTTTATTTTGGATTATGACAATGAGAGGCCATCAAAAGAGTTGGAATTCCAACCTTGGAATCTGGTTATTCATACCCAGCTTTAATGCAGCTGTAACCTGATGGTACCACTGAACCACACTAGATGTACCAAGTGCACCCTCCTCTGCGAACCATCCTCTCTTCATCTCACGCTTTCTTCAAGTCAGATTTCAAACTGAACAGCAAGGGTGACACAACACAGCAGTTTGTTTAAAACCAACAGAAAAGAGACCATAAAGAGACCCAACTAGAATTTTACAGTGGAAAGAAAGGAAAAGAGAGGAAAAAGGAAAAAAGGAGAAAGCAAGCTATTTGTTCAGTCCTTGTGAACAGCATGAAGGAACTTAGCCTTCAAAATGTAAATCAAATTAAAGAGTTCAGGGACCTGTTGTGAAAGCTTCCATTGGAATAAAAAGGGGGACAATTGGCAAGTTGTTTAAAACTGTAGCTGCACCCCCACCCTCTGCCTCCTCCTCCTCCCAAACCCTCCCTCCCACACCACCAACTGCCATCTCAGATGTACCTGGCCACGTACTTGCTCCACAACTCCCTTCCAACCACAGTTGACTGGAGGAATCTACAGCAGCTAAATTGACAATAAATATTACTATATTACCTAAAGGGGGAGGGGGGGTAGCAAAGAAAATGACCAAATTGTTGACGTTGGTCAGGGAGACTTTCCCCTCTAAACTTCCAAGAACATGAGGGCAGCAGAGCACAGGGTTGGTTATGAATCCCCTCACAGTGCTCCTTACAGAATTCCTTCTCACCCATCCCTGAACACAGCAGCTTATTCTTGTGCAATCATGAATGCTGAGCAGCAGCAGCTAGGCTGCCCTGTCCCCCTCCTGCAGAGAGCCATCCCGTGGCATGCAACACACAGACCTGCTTCAGGGGTCCCATGCAACACACAGACCTGCTTCAGGGGTCCCATGCAACACACAGACCTGCTTCAGGGGTCCCATGCAACACACAGACCTGCCTCAGGGGTCCCATGCAACACACAGACCTGCTTCAGGGTAGGTGCAGCAGTCGCTCTGGGACAGCAGGGTGATGCAGCAGCTGCACCACTGGCCTTTTGCTAGAGGGATCATCACCATCCCAAGGGCCTCTGAACTTGCTTAATAGTTTTATTGTTTTAACTCTACCCATGAGAGGAACAGCAAAAAGTAGAAGGCATGTCTGACTTCTTGTGGGGAGAAGATGAAAGGAAGGAGAAGAGATGAGGAAGGGACAGGGTGGGCTGCCAGTCTGGTAGCTTGTTATGGCTATAAGCCCAATACTGTGAAGGCTTGTTTCACACACACGTTTTAAAAAGTCATATTTTTGCTGTCCATGCATGATGATTCATCCAAAACCATGCAGAAGCTTTTAAGTTTCCAGTATTATCAACATCATTTTATCCACAGAGATCTAACTTTATCTTTTTTTCTTTTTCCATCATCTCAGATGTTCTCCACAAAAAGCCAGATACAGGCAAGTAAAATGTAATAGTTCTAAGCAGTACTTTCTCAAAACCATGTAACACAGAGGAAAGGAAATCTTTATACAGTGAGAGCGTAAATAACAATTAGTCTCTTTATTCCCTCTCCTGACACCTCAGAAGCAAACAATCCAGCCCTGCTTTTAAATGAAAAGTACATTTATAGAGAAAAAGCATCCAGCAACATTATGATCTGCCCTAAGCAGCTCTCTAGACACAGCAGCAAGGAACCTTTAGCCCTGTCCAAAGGTGTTAACAATGCAGTGCTAATGTGACACGGCACTAAATGGATGGCCAAACACAGAGCCTTTGTTCCAGGCAGGACTCGGCATCTATTTCCAAATGTGCACCTAAGGGAAAATACCAGCTTTTAAAGAAGAAAAGCAAAGAAGAAAGATATTTTCTCCTGCGTGTCTTAGGGAGAAATCTAGCAAAGGCAACGAAATAATATCTAAATTGCTAATGCAAAGTGAAAGCTCCCAGGATTTTTTTTTTTTTTTTTCTGTATGGTGTATTTTCTTCTGCTTAACCTATGAAGAATAAAATGTGGCCAGGTCAGAATATCAAAGTAATACATACCCAGATCTCTTAACTTTCAACTTTTTAAAATACATTTCATGAGTAGACTTTTTACAAACATTTTAGTCAGTCTCATTCATTCTAAACCTTTAAACAGAATAACTGGGTCAAAATGATTGTATTATATGCCTGTAACTGATGCTATCAACTTTACTTCCCACCACTGTACTCCTAAAGGAGAACGGTGGCCCTGATTTAAAGCTGTAAATTCAGATCAAATGGGAAAGTGTTAAATTCAGAAGGGCTTTTGGTCCATTAACTTCCATGCTGATTTGACATGCTCTGCAGTGCTTGGGCAACAGACTCTGCTATACAACGTATTCCTAAGTAAACAGTGCTTTGTGTCATAAACCATCTGGGGTGTCAGTTCTAAGGGCCACTCATCTAAACTCCTCTGATACACTTGGAAATGCTGAGGTGCAGCACAGAAACTTCCACACAAAATCTCTTTTGCAAGGCTGAGGAGTTTTGGCACAGGCTGTTTTTTCATTATTCCAGGGGAGAAAACCAATGGATCCACAAGCTTTGGAAAAACACCATGGTTTTTCTAAGGTACCAATAAAAGTGATACCATTCATAACCTGGACAGTGCTGCCTTTCATATCAGAGCCTATAGTTGCAAAGCTAAGTGCCAAGCAGATGGTTGGAATCTGTTTTGGATAAAAAGTGTGCGTGCACACACCATTTTTTTTTTAGATGGAGCTCTTTGTATTCATATTCAGGCCTAGGTTCTAGCCATCAAAACACTGGCACTGAAGCAATCATTAGCAGCATTTTAGACAACTGGCAACTAAGGTATTCACAGTTCTCCACAAAATGTTCCGCTAATATCTCCCAGATGCATAATTAAGGCAAAAGATCATCTTCTTCAATTGGTATCAGTGCTTGGATGGCCTTTCAATAGACTGCACATGTATGTAAAAGCTATTTTATTTATCTTCTTTTCTAAAATAATGTACTAACTTCTATTAAGCTCTAATTTTTTTATAGCTGCTTTAAAAAATACAGGCTTCCATGTCAGACTCTACCCAGCTCTAACAGCAGCAACCTCATTCATCTTGTTTTCATCTTTCTAATAAACATCAAGGAGGAAATTGATAAAAATGACAAAAACCCAATAAGACTCTGTCTTTCTTATCTCATAACCATTTAGTCTATTTAACAGGAGACTACAGGATGGCCATGCTGCTCTGGAGGAATCAGCTTCAGACGGGGGCAGTGAGCTCTCCAAAAATCCACTGGTGAATCTGCTGTGCCAAGCCATGGCAAGTCAGCTCGGCTGCAGATACCTCAATCAACTCATTTGTAAGCAGGCTGGTTATTATCACTGACTGCAAAACCAGAAATGCTCACCAGCATGGGGGGCTGCTGTCTGCCTTGGCTTCTCCTGGAATCTGGGAACTGGTGACAATAATTTGCACGGTGACAAATTAACAGAGGTCAGACTTTTGACAGCTGAGGTTATCAAGCAGATGTCTATTTGGAAGAAGGCATTTTTGTGCAGTGGTCTTGCTTAAGACCTTGGTGGCCACAACTGGGAATTACTACCCTAGGAAACACACAGATTCAAAACCAAAGATTGATTCTGTGCACGGTGCCAAGTCCACTAAGGTCCAGATGTTAGCCCTGGCAGAACTCAGGTGTATTTTTCTCCTTCTAGTCTGCCAGGGATACATGTTGTTTAGGAGGAGCAGACAGTTTATGAGTCTTTAAAGCACACCAACACAGACCTTCTGAAATCTACAGATTTGCAGGAGCCTGCAGAAATCTCTCCTGATGCTTTAGAAACGCTGGTGGCACTGCTGCTGATGGAAACTTGCTGCAGATTAAGGGGAGTCAGGCTTCTGCTCAGTGATCTCCTCACAAGTCACCATTTCTTGCCATCCTGGTTGACTGGGGTGAAAAGCATCACCCTTTTTCAGAGTTGAAAAGAACAGTGATTAATTAGGCCTACATTTTTAGGACCTGAACTTCAGTGCCACAGAGTCCAAACAGTCAGGGTGAATGGGTACTTCTCTGAAGGATGCCTTGACTGGTCTTATCACCAAATAGGTCTTTGTGAACACACTGCTGAATAACTAGTACTGAAATGTCATGGAACATGCCTGATTATATATAATCCATTATCTTGAAAGTAGTCTCCCTCTTCAAAATCTCACCAAAGAAAATAACTTAATAGCTCAGTTGTAATATTCAAAGGCTGCAGAGATCAAATCCACCCAAGACTCCTTAGTTTACACCTACTTTTCTCAACAGTGTGTACTAAGACATCCAACAGAGAGCAGATGTAGATCTACCTGCAGCCCCTCATGACTCAGTTCTGCTACTGAGCATACAGTTGGAACCGAGAAAAATAAAACTCCTGAAGCAGATTAAAATTATTTAGAACACAAATAGGAAAACAGCTCCTCCCTTTTAATAAGCTTGTATTGATTCCTTCAGTTTGGATCTCTGTCCCACATTTGAAAAGCAGCTGTCCAATAGGTGGGTAAGAACACAATGCATTTTGTGTTCTGCAGTGTGGTTTTTGCTTGTGAGCTAAGTTGGTTTGCTCACCCGTGGCCGCCTACTTTGCTGCTTTCAGTTGAATCTGTTCCTCACATTAATACTCTCCATGTGAAGAATTTTTTCCTGGACTCTCCTAGTGCCTAGTCCTTAGGTTATAAAACACACAACAGCTCTTGTACCTGTGGCTGATGTGAACTGTTCTCCAGCAGAAAAGCTTTACCTGCCCGTTAGGAGCACCCGCCCTTTATCCCCTTACTGCTTCAGCTCCAGGGGTGCTGCCACCTCACCCCAGTCCTCAGGCAGGGACTTAGCTCAGAAGCATACTCAGATAACTGGAGCTACTACAGAGAGTATTCCCTCCCAGCCCTAACCAATGCAGCTGGGGCTGTAAATAGTTCTTGAGTTTATATTGTTAGTTATACTCCAAAGTCCCCGTTTTACATATTTAAGTTATTTGAATATTACAGTTCATCTTGCTAGAATGAGACCTTTAGAAATTATAATTGGACAGACAGAAGTCTGTAATTTGCAGTCCTTAGCATCTCAAGGAGTAAAAGGAGGGTTTAGAGGGTAAAAATCAGGACTAGCAGTCAGTTTCTCTACTTTTTTTTGCCACCCATACAAATGATGTGACACCATTCCTCGGTTTTCTCATCTATAGGTTGAGGGTAATCTCAGCTTCTCAATCTAAAGAGCACAGAAATCTTCACTATTTGTATATTAACCCTTTCCAAACATTCTGAATTCCTAATCAAAAGACTTTTTGGGAAGTATGAATCTGTGACCATCAGAACTTGTAACAGAAAAACAACTTCCACATATATACATGTAGAAAATCTATAGGGAGAGAATACATGTGCACATATATTGCCCAATTTAGAAATTCTAAAGCATGGCTTCAGGACCAAAATCTCCAGCCATACTAGGGATCTCTTACCTACTGAATTTTCCCCATACAAAGACACATTGATATTACTCTAAGCTCAAAGCACAAAGGCTGCTCTGTGGAATGGAAAGAAACCTTCTTTTTTGTGTTTGTACAGTGACAAGCATAATGGGGTCCTGATTCAGGATGCCTGCTCTCTACAAAAACACACTAAATCACTGACACTACCACACATGCATATGATCTTTAAAAGAGATGCATGACATCCTTCAGAGTGGCACACTTTTTTTCCCCATACTTTGCACAGTATTCCATGCAAACTCCTGAACCTAACAGGGTTTCCTGAGTCGCACAATTAATTTCAGAATTTAAGCAAGTACAACAAAAGTGAGCAGAACTTACACACCATAAGCAAAGGATGAGAGCCCTTCACTGAGAAATGCTGCCAAATTCTGCTCTCAGCTGCAGAACCAGAATCAACCCGATGTTCTTACGCTTTCGATGGAGATGAGAATCAAAAGCCTTCTTTATACCACACTGACCATAAGTACCTACTCAAATGGCCAAAACTCGTGAGCAAAAGGCAAACCAAAGGCTGAACCTGAAAAAAGACATGTATTTTCTAGGTCCCTGTGATTTTCAAACTCAAAAGCCCGGGTTTCTTTAATAGACACAGAAAAGAAACCTATTTGGCTTCACTCAGCAGCTGCAGGCGGAAAATGCACCAAAAGAATAGCGTTGTATGTCCTGTTTTCATTTGGTGTCGTTGAGCCTTTCAGTTCTATTTCAATTTTGTTTCATTTAGCTGCTTTTTTTTTTTTTTAAATAATCATCATGTTTTGGTGATTCACATTTCACACCAGCACAGGAACAAGTCATGTAAATACAAGACAACAAAGTGACCCAGTTTGCTAACAGACATGCCAAACGGGTAAGAACATCCTTCCCCCCGCCCTTACCAACCATCACCTTCCCACACATCTCATCTCTAGCCAAAAAAGCCTCTGCCCCAGTGAGGCCACAGCAGCAGAATTTAGGGAGAAAACCCTATGAATAGAAATTGGACTAAACCTTTGGAGAAAATGTTTTCAGTCTTGTTTTACAAAATGACTGTAATGAGGCCACTGAGGGAATTTCTCAGGAAACAGGAGACTTGTCCACAGACAGAGTGTGGACAGACCTAGAGCAAGCCAAGGCTTCCTGCTGGCACCAGCTCTCTCACTCAGGAAGGCCACCTCACAGGGTGGAAGGACACTGCACTCCACACCCTCCATCAAGCCTTCTCTCTCTTGAAACAAGCAGTACCTAGCAGAGATCAAGGTCGCATGCGGAGGTGCACCGTGGTCTTTCAGACCAGGATGAAGTTTACCCACATCACTCTCTCTCAAAGCTCAACATCTTTAGGATTCCCAGGGAACTGGAGATAATGGAGCTTCGTGCAACCCAGCAAACACACACACCAAGCTCCAGAGCATCTGTACATATGGGCACACGTACCCCTGAGATTCTTTTCAGCTCGCTGTTTTCACGGCCAAACAACGTTTGATTGAATCTTTTCAACTATGGTAAAAAAGGAATAATAACATTAAAAATGGTTCAGAACCACTAATGTTTTTCTTCCTCTTGGATTCAAACTGTCTGTTGAGTTGGCAGCGGCGAGTAACGCCAGCTCACATTATCTCTGCCCATGACCAACCTGGGAGATGAATGAATGAAACACAGGGCATCTTTTCTGTCCCATGGGCTTCAGAATCAAGCTCAGCACCAAAGAAAACCAAAGCTGACAGACTGTGCGGGTTTCTCCTGACTTAAACTACATCCCTAGATCTACAAAGGTTCGTGAAGAACATTATGTTGACAATGGTCTTAACTGTGCATGTACACACACATGAACGCAGACTACCTCATTAATAAAAATAATTCTGATTGTTCAGACAATAAAACTAAATTTCTGTGCACTCTGCTTATATTTTTTGCCCCCAAAAGCAATAGAATTATGTTAAAATTAGAGAGACAGAATCAAGTAAGGCTATAATACAATGATGCAGAAAAATTAACACTAGGGTAATATTTTATGATAGATTTATATCAAATAGCATGCAGATTCCCACATCCTAGGAAAAAAAAAACCAAACACAATGAAGACAGTCTATACTAACTTGACAAAATACGTGGTAAAAAAAAAGTATATGGTAAAAAAAAAATAAATTATCGATCTCAAAGAGCAGCTGCCAATATTAATTTCCATAATTAGTCTTTAAACAGTATAAAAAGGAAACCTGGAATACTAAACATAAATCTTTAAAATAGCAAATATAATTACACTTTGAGAATTGAGAAATGTTACCTGATTAATCCCACAATACTTTTAAGGAAAACAAGGTCAAAGACATTTCAAACTTTCAAAACAAGCCCGAAGCTTTTTCTCATTTTCACTTCAACTCTCAGAATTCTATGAGTCAAAAATAATATCATCACGTTGGAATTTCTTCCTTTTTCTTACACAAGGTGACAAAAGGACAAGCTGAAGAGAAACGCCATGCCAGATCAAAAATAGGGGAGAGGGAAACGCTTCCAAATTGATTTCCAAACAAACACTAACACCATGGGCAACACCTCTTAACACTCCTGAACTTCCTACAAACATCTGATGATCCCAGTAGCCAGAACTCAACCAGTGTCATTTTAAAGAAATACATTTTGCAACTAGTAGAAAGAAAAAAAAAAAAAGATTGGGATGAATTCCCTGAATTACCACTGCACATCTCACCATTTCCATTCCCTCCTTCCATTCCAGCACCACAGCCCCTGCAAGCAGTGCTCACCAAAACTCGTCCAAAATCCTGTCCGAAGCTGCTCTCCCCCGACCAGGAGCACAGAGCTTCACCCTGTCAGCAGGACACGTGGGCTGGGAACAGCTGGGAGAGGCTCCTGGCTCCCGAGGCTGGGCTCCGCTGCTGCCCACAGCCAGCAGCTCCAGAGGAAAGACGCAGCCCGTGTCAGAAGTTGGAGAAGCAAGTTCTGGTTTAGGTCAGCAACGCGACGAGGAGCTGCTGGATTCACGGCATTGTTTTGAACGTGTCAAACAGCACAGAATTTTCTCTTCCGTGGGAAGCACGGGACACTTCACACACTTCCAAAGGTAGATAAAAACCCAGAGACACTTTAGAAGGGAAAAGCGCTTCTAAGGATGCTCCTTGTTAAACCAACTCCCTGCCATCAGCTTATGTACTACAGCTATTGATTAATCTCTCTTGAACACAGCAGCAGAATTCTCAGGCGTTTAATATTTCCAGTGTGTACAGGTCTAACTTAGGAGTTAATTATACTATAACCAGGCCTGAGCAAGAAAGTAATTTTATTTTTTTTTAAATAATAAATAGTAGAACATCAAGACTTCTGCAAGAGTTGTAAAGGCAACTGACACACAAGCATGCAAGTATCCTATTGAACATTAAGAGATTTAAGTATATTACGAAAAGCGTGGGAAGAAACTATTAATCTACCTTGGGAGGAGATACTCTTTTTCCTGAATAAATATAGTAAAAGTGTATTTTATACAGCTACAGATACATCACAGTACACAGACACACGTGCCTATCCTATCAGGGAGCTTCATATTTCAGTAACTCAAGCAGTTACTATATGCCTCCTAAATGATAAAGCCACAAATGCTCGTTAAAAGCTCCCCGAGAAGCAGTAAATATTTTGTAAACTAGTTATATATTTAAGATTTCTGGACAGCAAGAGAAGGAAAAACAATTCCTCTCCTAGCTAAAGGTACCAATCAAACATACTAGGCACATAAACATCTCAAGATGCTTGGTGGGAGAGTGTGTGTATGTGTTTGCGTGTGTTTTAATTAACTCCTTGAATGCATATGATGAGCCAGCCACCCAGAATTAGTAATGCCAAACTCCCAATTCGATTCAAATGCAATGAATACAGCAGTGGAATTGTGAGGGCTGGTGTGTCACTCATCAGCTCTCTCATTTGGGCTTTTGCTTTCCAAGTCTAGCTCACAATTTCAGCAACTGGTAAATTATTGAGATGTTCATTAAAATCCATCATCTGTAACAGTCAACCTCTTCCTCGCTAAGCATAAGTACAACAAATGAAATTAGTGCACACAGGACATTAATGTGTTTGCAGACTATTCATTAATTCCTTCAGCCTTACTGCAGAGAAACAATATCGTGTGAAATTTTCATCACTGTGAAAAAACAGCACCTGAAAGTTTTAACTGGCACTGCATCTATTCCTCAGATCCCAGACCCCTTGAACCACAAACATAAGCAATAAAGACCTTTTCTCAAAACATCTCAGTGGAAGGTAAAAGCTGCTCAGACTGATACGAAAGAAATGTCAGTGTTTTCAGTGATGGAATAATCACTCTTACTTCTACAGGTAGATCTTAGGAGAGTGGGACATCACTCTGAGCAAGCTGTTTCATAGTGAGGTATTATTCCTTCTCCAAAATTCTCAGCAAAAGCTAAAGAAGAAAGCTTTTAGGGTAACTTTAGCTAAGAAAAGCACTTAGGAATACGCAAAGTTTCCTTTTAGGAAAATGATTTCTCCATTTAACAGTGTTGGTACAACCCCAAAATAAATTCAGTGGGAGTCTGAAATGACTCGTGCAGTGCAACAGTGAAGCAGCTAAGTATATTTTTTTCCTCTCAGCAGAAGCTTGCTTTACATTCTTGAGCCTTGCCCTTCCTACAGGCTATTCACTAGCACGGAAAATGTTCCGAGTGCACGGGGCTGGTGACTGTAAATGTGAAACTTGTTCTCCTGTCCCCATCCCCACTGCTCCCGTCCACGCCTTTTGTCTTTTCTAGCTCTTCCTTTTTCACTACAGAAGCACTAACCCACCCTTCTTTCTCTCACAAACACCACATACCTCTTTGCCTTGAATTGGCATGTTAAAAATAATAATAATAATAATAAAATTAAAACAAAAAAAAAACCAAACAAAAAAAAATAAAGGAAAAAATA
>JAOEGS010012664.1:0-27343 GCA_025447755.1 Corythornis vintsioides | reverse complement strand
TAATGTTATTGTTAAATTTACTGATTATTATAGTTAAGCTCAGGTTCAAGCTCAGCATTTTAATTGAACTCAGTGCATATTTAACTCGATTTTTAAAGAGATTTAGCATACAATCACTAAATTCTTGCAGTAGTCATCTAAACTAAACCTGAAAGTTGAAGTATGTGCCACTATACTTGGGGATCTATATCAGTCTAGTAAAAAAACCAACATGCCAACTGATTGAGCTGATAAAAAAGAATATTTAGGGTGCATAATGAAAGCAGGAATAAGTAGATCAAGGATTAAAGGAATATTTTATGACATTTCTAATACTCCCATTAGTTAAAACAGTCTTTATGACTTTTATCATAGCTTCACAAGGAAAAAAGTTCCCAAGTTCTGTGTTTTACTATCTTGAATTCTAGATATTTGTTGTAGATGCCTATCTACAACACTCAGCCAGCTTCTTTGCAGGTGTCCAGTTTCCAGCTGGAATGGGACATACCATGACCAATATGGCCCTCCTACTTGGATGGAATCTTGCCTTCCTGCTTCCTTGAATTATCCAGGAAAGAGCTGATAAGATGCCAGAGAAACTCATTTTCCCTCTATAAATTTGACCTGATGTATGCCTTTCATGACTTCATCTTTCTTGTGTAATGCCATTCAGCATTTCTTGGCTTACCTTTACCAAATGTATTCAGTCAAAATTCATCTCAGCTTTGTTGCTGCAAATGGAAGGTCTCAGCATTTTTAAAGCAGATGCAAGACCATTTGAATTAATGCAAAGTAATTGATGCAAAGAAATGGAGGATGAGATGATGGAAAGGTCAAGTAGAGTGGTTTTTTTCTGTGCTTATTGACTGCACCCAAGCTTGTAGCTCAACAGAAACATGGAATCTACTTGTGTTTTTTATGAGTAACACCACAAAAATCTGCTTACTATGAAACTGAAAGAGGAACTGCTGTGATTACAGATGGGTTGTTAAATCACATTATTCACTTCACAACAAAAATGGGACCACAAATGTACCTGTGAATATCAGATACCTAAATGGAACATGTGCTTATCTGGTACCAACTTGTGTATACTAATGAACTTGGCTCTTCTCTCTGAAGCTGCATTATCAGCTGCTGTTTGATTTGAAAGCTGCTCCTGAGCATCCAAACACAGACAATTTCCTGGTACACAGCAATGCACAGAACATGCCATCTGTAAGAGAGAAGGCTGAGCAGTCCACTCTTGAATGCAGAGCAATTTGCCAAATCAGGTAGACAGAAAGACATTGGGAGGTGACAATATAGCACTGACAATAATGACCAAATTTTGACTGATACTCATTTAAAATTCATCTTTTAGCACTCTTATTTTCTATAGCAGCTGTATATGGTGCCTTTGTGGCTTCATTTGTATTAATTACAGCCTTTGAAAATCTTGTTTCTTTTCCTTCTGCAATAAAATATAGACCTCTACATAGAAACTTAATTTGCTGCACTGATTTACTACTAATTTCTAAAAGGAAAAACAAGATTTATTTCCTTTTTTTTAAGATTTTATATAATAATTTCTACTGACTCCTACTCATCTGTTCCATTTTAGATGCACGTATCTACACAGAATGAGATGGAGGTTGTTTGCTCACTAAATCAATAGCAGGAGATTCATCTCTGACTGAAAAACTCTTTATAACAAAGAAATCCAGAGGATCAGAAGGAAGGAATCTGAAGGAAGCTCCATGCTTGTGTGAAAGGTCAGGCTGCTGTTTCCTTCTTCAGAATGAAAACATGATAGAATATTATGAATAATAAAACTGATGAAGTTATACTGAAAGAAAGGTCATTTTTGAGCTTTGATGATATTATGACAAATACAGAATAGACTTTCTTAGAGAATTTAGATGGCTTGATAGCAATTGTAGCTAAAAATGTAGAAGTAGAATTCTAAATAACTTGAAGATTTTTTTATTTAATAAAAGAGAGAGCATTAACAAAAAAAACCCAAACCAACCCAGGCCATGCTCAACAAAATGACTTCTCTTTTTGAGATTGCTCTGTGCTATTTCAAGTAGTCATTACTTATAAGAAGCTTATAATTGATTTCAGTGTCATGAGACAACAAGATAGGATTTGAATTGATGTGTAAAAATGAGAAGGAAGTAAGAGTGGAAAAGGCTTAGTAAACAGAAAATTTCAATAGTGTTAGAGCAGACAGCTTGAATATGAGAAAGACATTACTAAAAGTATTTAGTGTTGAATATTTGAATTCATAAGTTTGCAAGTTTTGAGCCTAAGAGCTCTATTCTCATCTCATTTTTGCATTGATCAGAAAATTTTCCAAAGGAACTTAGAAAAAGTCTCTTAAGGCATTTGTGATCATAGCAAGAAAATGTAATAGATACTTCACCAGGTATTTTAATTTATGCCATTAAGTCATTTAATCTTGAGAAAGATGGATTCCTCAAGGAAGACATTTAAGGTAAGTAGAATTACAGGGAAATTTTGGAAAGCAATTTGAAGAAGCTTCAGCAAGCTCAGAGGAAGCAGTAAGTTAGATGCTGAAAAGAGAAATTTGCAAATGCACCAGCAGATTTTCATGGGAACTGGAACAGGAGCTACATGACTGAGGTCTATGGATGTGAATTGTAACAGAAGTCCAGAATTTATCAGGAGAAAAGAATAATTTAAACTGCATAAAAATCAAATGAGTTTTGAGTGTGGAGTTCTGGGAATATTTCTTTCATGAATGTGAGCCAGTACACATGATTTTCCAGTGATAAGGTGTGTTCATTGGCAGAGGCAGCAGTGCCTGTCCATTACAAAGCTCCACACTGTTGGGTAGATGATGACTTCCAAAAGGAACTCTTCTGAAATGATGTCACTACTTTCTGCTAACTTGGCTTTATAAGTAAGCTGAGAATGTCATTGTAATTCATGTTGTAATACATTTAGATGCTGATATTTATCCTCAAGCTACTACCTGAATCTTTCTTTTATATATTTAAATTTTCTATATTTAATTTTATTATTTTTTAATCACACTGTTGAACATGCTTCTTTAGATGAAGGAATACTGATAGGTGAGTTTCTAATTCAACAGGTGAGAAGTGCACATGTTTTTAACCTTTAAGGAAAGCTAATGGTGTGCAAAGTATCAGGAAGCTTGATTTTTGATATGCCACTATATGCAATAGATCAAGGCTTACAGCAGGATGGGAAGTAAAGCAGCACATGCTTCATGGTTTTATGTCTTTGAAACCTTCAGATAGAAGATGGGAGGAACTGGGAAAAATAGATGTTAAAGAAGTATATAATACTGAAAGTTTATCTAATAAATATATTAATAAAAGCATTCTGGGAAACCCAGAACTTTCTTTGTAAACAAAAGAAATAGAATTCTTAGAATCTATGGTTTTAGGATTGAAAATGCTAGTTTAAAACAGTATCTCAACTATCTAAAGGGAGTGAGCATCTTCATATGAGACTGAAATTAATCTGCAGGCATCATTTTTACATTGGCTATAATACAGAGTGGGAGGAAATCTCAGCTACTTCACAACAATTACTCCTGATTGATCATAGTCTATTGCAGGCAAATGATCCTTATCATCTTTATCATCATCAGATGCAGGCTTGATAATTAATGTTGCTGTATGGAATACTGTAATGACCTGCTTGCTTTTGCATTAAAACAACATGTTGCTGCTTTCCAAAAGCAGCAGTAGATATTTACTCTGAGGTACCATTAGTTTTGTCTGTCTGGCAGGTAGTTTGCATGCAGGAATCAACTCCTGCAGTAACTTTGGATGGGTTGGTGGAGTATTGATGTTCTGTGGATGGTTGGCATGGGAGAGCAAGTTACACCTCAGAAGAATTTAGAGCATGTGAAATAATTTTGCCTGAACATGTTGTTTCCCCCCTGCTTGTGTTTGAAATCAAGGAACTTTCTCTTAGTTAATAAAATCACAGTGCCCTGGTTTGGATAGTCCATTGCTCCCCCTCTCCCTTGTATCTATCTTCTACATTTTCCAAAGCATTTGTCCTTGTGCTAAGAAATAGATGACAAAAGATTTATTTCTTTGTTTTATAATGAAGCTACAGCTTTACCAGTGCAGAGAAAAAACAGCTGTTTCATCATCTCAGCTTCTGAAAAGCTTTTCAGATCTCAGCAGCTCATTCAAGCCATCAGATGGCTGAGGTTTGATCAGCCCACAGCACAGAGTGCTGCTTCTGGTGCTGCTCATGATGCAGGGCTCATTTTCCCTGAGACACAAGGTGAGAACTGCAGAGCTGCTTTTCCTGCTTCTCTTCCAACATCACAACATGTTGAAGGAGTCACTGTCCGTGGTGACCTTGAGGAGCTGGCCAAGGGGGGGTGTGTGGCTGCCCACTGAGCCATGGAGTGTGGAATTCAGTTACCACCTTCTCTGCTTACCAGCTCTTGTAGTCATCAAGTCCAACATTACAAATGAATTCTTCAAATTAACGTCCCATCCTCACTACCACAAACTCTCCCTTCCCAGATGTGTCCCTTTTGTGCTAAGACTGTCACATTTCAAAGAAACTGTGCCCTGGATATTATTTTTCTTTTTCAAGGAGAGTCCTTTCAATTTGAAAAGAGTTGTGTGAAGTTTAAATTCAACAAAGCTGTCAGAGGAAAGGACTGAGGAAAAGAAGAAAAGAGAAGAGTGTTGTTTGAACACAGACATAGAATTTAATGGAGTTAAAAACAATATGAGATCTATAAAAATGTAATAAGAATTCTGTAGAAACCACTCTAAAGCCTTGCAGAGCCTAATGGAGTGTTGTGTTCTGCAGCCCCTCACTTTTAACCACATCCTAGATTCTATTCTGATATTACACTGAGATACTCAATGTTATAAAACTGGTTTACAAACTCCAGACAAATGGGCTTAGATAATCATGGCCCAGACTGTGCAGAGTAACTTATAATTTAGATTTGGACAATCTGTTTTCCTATTACACTGTTGTATTTTGGTACCATAAAAGCTATTTGAGAAGCAGGACTCAAAAGAGGATGTACCTTCCACATTAGACTGAGCATTTTTTTCCTGGGCAGCAAATAATTGGGGTAATAAAAGATTTTTTTTCAGTAGCAGATGATGTGAAGAAATGTGAGGGATGTGGAAAGAAAAACAAAGCTTCAAGTTTCTCAAGGTATTTTGAAAGTATTTTATATATTTAACTATCAGGAGCTCAACTGAAAAACAACTCATTCCTGTGTCAGGAATCTTTCTAATAATTATTATTTCTATGGTGTATAGCTGGGGGTTAATGCTTCATACATTTAGTTTTTAAAAACATGTGAAAGAAAAAAAAAAAGACAATCACTGGTTTTCTAGAGAAAGGAACCTAATAGAGCAGTAACCATGGTGCAGAATTTCACTGCTGGTCCATTTCTTTTGTTTTGGCTTGTACTTCATGGCTTAAATAGCTTCCTGAGTTCTGAATGTGAAGGGAGACAGGATCCACACCATTGCCCACCAAACATTCTCTATTGCCTCTTTTTCTGTTAAAGTGGGAAATACAGCTTAGGAACCTGTGAGAAGCAAAAAAAAAAAAACCCTCAGCTGGTGGTGAATGATGGAAACAGGTTGCAAGAAAAGGCATCCTCTGGAGAAATTGCAGTCTCTCCTGTTGTTGAAATGGGCCAAGATATCCTGGGAGACAAAGCAGAAAATCTCCACGGGCTGCTTGCATCCATGTGTGCACTCTGCCTGTGCAGCTGATGAAGATGTGTATGAGTTACGTGCCAGACAGCATCGTGCTGACTCTGCCAGCAGTGGCAGTGCTGCTCTGTGACCTCACTGAGACATTCCACCCTCCAAAGCCTGCTACCTGCAGCCTTTTCTACTCCAGGCTGCTGGAATTTAGCCTTCCAGTTTCAAGTCACCCAGCACAAAGGCACAGGTAACACAATGGCAAAGCTTTTTTAGTGTAGCTTATTCAATAGTGATGTGGGCAAAGATTTGGAAACAGGACATACATTTGACTTCCCTCCTGACAGACTGGAAATACTTGGCATTTTGGATTTATGGAGAAAGGTAACTTCAGTGGGAAAGCAGAGGTTTGCTGACTGAAAATTAGTCTCAAGAAGTAGCTTTCAGTAATAAAACTTACACCACTACCTTCAACTGGAATCTCAAGTAAGTCCACAGCATAATAGATCATGAAATAAATGTCACTACAGCCTGATTCTTTTAGAACACAAGAGCTTTGTGAGGGAGCTGTTGCATATTTTACACTGTCAGCTACAGATGTTGGAAAGTGTAGGACAACCAGTTCACAGAAAGTCTATTATTCTTTACAAAAACTAAGCAGAGTCTTTTTGGTTTTGTTTTCTATCACTCAACAATGTTTTGTATCTCTTACAAAGTAGCATAGAAAGACAGAGGTTGTGACTCTCATTTACAATGCATGTTTCACCACTATGAAATTCATAATAATCCTTTTAATTGAAGCAGCAAAAATGTGCTTAGTTTAGGTATAGCTCAGATTTATCAGTGAGAGATCTAACTAAAAACTTTAATATTCTACAAAATTCCAGTAAAAGTTTGCATTTAATAGGAACAAGTTTATCCTTGCTTTAAGTCTTAATACTGTAAACATTTGTGGTGTAAAAAAGATTTGGACAACACAAGAAATGTTCTATACACAGCACGTTTTCAGCTGATCTGTATTTTTGGAGGAGAAAAACAAACTTTCATTTTCTTAGACCAGAATGTGCTGCAACAGGCTAAATGTGACTATTTGATTAGTTAGATAAAATACACACTTTTTTTTTTTCTTCCTTGAGAAATTCTCACTACAAATCTTAAAAGGTTACCTTGTTATTTCTAGGTTTAGTCAATTGTAAAATAAATTACCTATATTCACACACATGCTGATTTATCATTCACACACATGCTGCTTTATAAGAGGAGTAGAGGAAAGGTTACACATACTGAGGATTCTATATTTCAGATTCAAGAAAAGAATAAAAGATGCTGGGTCTTTGAAAATTTAATGTACATCTCCTACCACCTTAATGATGTCTCATGGAGTCAGTCCAGAACCTGTAATAAAGTCTATTTTCACTGTCACCTCAAAGATTAGTCCACTAAAAGTAGTAAAATGCTGGATAAATACACATAAATACACATATATAACCTAGATATTCTTGTTCTTGGTATTATTAGTATATTAAGTACTCTAGGTATCCTGAACTTCATGGAAACAGGAATGCTAAGCTGATTTACCAGCATTTCCACACAGTGAATAGTATCTCTAGGGCAGAGGCTCCCTTGCACTTCTTCCTGTGAGTAGTTTCAGGGATGTTAATGGTGCTCCACTGATAGCAAAAGATGGCAGGACTGTGTAATTAATTTTATTTCCAGCTGTTGAGATTTCAGACTATAATTTTAAGCTCTCTAAGCAAACATATTCCTTTTCTTTACTTTCCAGACAAACTGATCAGAGGTGCTTTGGGGATTGGCTGTGTGCCCAGTTTCCACAAATGCCAGAGTTTCCTGCACATTGAGTTAATTAAAATTGACTGCTTGTCTTAGGCAGAAGAAACAGGGCAAATTCTGGCTTGTGCTAAAAAATGATTGAACAATTTAGGCAAACAAAATAACATGCTACTAAGCTAGGGAATAAAAATAATGTATTGCTTTGCTTTGAAAAAAAACAGATCATATTTTTATTTTGTTTTGATTTCCACCTTAAAGGCTATTTTTTTTTCTACTGGTTTTTTTTGTGGCTTTTTTTTTTTTTATTCTGTTTTTTTTTTTTTTTATTATTCTGTTTACTGTGCTGCAGTGAATTGTAAATTGTTAGATCTGTGTGTCCCAAGGACAGGAAGACATACATCAAATGAAGAATATAGACAGATTTTACAGACTGGAGTTCTAAATGACAATAAAAAGTCTAATCATGCAGGTGTTTAAAGCTCACAGGTATCTCCCCTTTGGACTGACTCCTCCCTAGTGCCTGGTGTGACTTTCTCACTCAAGTACACCAAATATGCTGTACTCTGCACAGCTCAGCAGCTACATGCCTAAGAGCATCCAAGTACCAGCACCCTCCAAAGGACATTTCATTTGCATTTCCCAAGGAAAACTGCCTGACATAGACAGTGGAGCCCTCAATGAACTCAAAACATGATCAAGATTTATTGCATCCACACATTCAGGTTCAGTGCCCTCCTGAGGTTAAGGGGTTAAATTCCACACTTTCCTGGAGGTGTTTTTACTTCTAGTGTGCAAGCTCAGGTTCCCTACTCCCTCTTCTGCTTCCCTACAGGACATATTATGGGATTCATAGGAGCATACAGAAAAAGGGGAAGGAAGAAATTGGCAAGGAGTGAGAAAAGAAACACTTGAAAGGACATTATATTATAATTCAGAATTTATGGTCTTCATAAATTCTCCCTCTGCTCCAAGATGCTCTTTTACACTTTTCAGTAGCCAGTCTTCTGAGGAAAAGCCCTGAGCAGGTTTGATGAGAAACCCATAATTGACTATTTCCCTGCTGAGTGCCCACCTCCCGAGGTTACAGAGTCATGCACTGGGTGTTCCCAATGGATCTTGAATTCTCCTTTGTGTAATTCAGCTGGCAGATGAAGGAGGCTCCTGAACACAAAGGGCCTGTCATTTGTTAGAACATTCTTCAGGGGAAGAGTGACACGAGCTTGATGGGAGATGACATCACAGCTGTATTTTTGAAGAACAGGCTTTGCATTTTGAAATGATCTATCTCAGGAGAGGCTTCCAGGCTCTAGATGTGTCAAGAGCAGGATTGTTTCCTTATATACCTTCCCAAGAACACAGATTGCACTCTGAGATTTTAGCAACGACACTGATGCCCTCAAATCAATAGATATCCTCAAAATAGTTTTAATAGTAGATTTGTTTTTGTCTTTTCCCAAGGGAGTTTGACTTCAAGTTTGGAAGGAGGACCCAAGAATCAGCTGCTCGTATGCAGTGAATCTGCTTGTACTCAGTGTTGCAAAGGGGAATCATTCTCTTAACATACATATTCATTAGGTAGAAGATGAAATGTGTCTTCCCAAAATGCAGATATTCTTCTGAACAGACAACACGTGGGCAGTATCCATTGAAACCCCAACTTCCTCTCTAACCTGCTTTGCCATTGTGTTTGCAATGCCTATTGCATTAAAAGTTTCCATTGGGGAGGGTTTCTGAATAGAGGGAAGAGATATATGAGCAAATCTGGTTATGCCAAATTCTTGCATATGTCATATCTTTCACTGGTGGATTATTGTTTCCCAGTGAAACTAAGAATCTCAGCACCACTGAAGAGATTAGATGAAATCAGATAAGTAAATCACATTTTCAAGGAAAGAAAAGGTGATTTTTTTAACAATTATAAACTTCTCAGCATTGACAATGAGAAATTGAATCTATATTTTGTAGAAATGTTTTCTTTATTACTTCTCACTACATCCACAATGCTACCTCCTGCCAGCAGAATAAATTTATTCTGGTCTGTCATGGCTCCTGGTACCTCATTTACAGCTTGTTTAGAAGGAACTGGGTATATTGTTCAACTCTGAAATACATGCCCATTTTTTGTTTCTTAAACCATTTATACCTTTGATTTTAAACTGTTTACCTCCCTTTAGGTCATTGTTTCCCTGTTAGGTACCTCTCATCAATAAGCTTACATGAATAATGCTTTTCTAAACATTTCTACAATAGCATTTTTAGTTGGTAAACATTTTTGTAGGCTTTAAATAGAAATCTGCTTCAAGCCTTAAAGAGATAGATGTCTGAAAGGCATGAGAAGTCAGATGAATTTTAATTAAAAAAAAAATTAAACTAAATTCTTTACTGAGAAAATTTGCATTGATTATTTGATTATTTAGCTTTGCTTTTCCTTCTTTTTTTTAACTGTAAAATGAATATTTGTTGTGAAAAAAATAGTAAGGGAAAACTAAAAGAAAGTTGTTTATACACTCTGTGATGTGTAAAGACCAACCCTGTCAGTTGACTTCAGTGAGGCCTGAGAATAATTCTTAAAGGCAAATTTTATGCAACCACATCTGACTTTTCCGTTTCCCATAACCTTCCATGGTGATCAGACAGTCTCTAAGATTAAAAAACCTGAACATTGGGGATGTAATTCAGCTGCCAGGAGCTTATTCTTAACCTCGAGCCCTGTGTGCATTGAGTCTATCCAGGGCACGTAGCATTGCCAGACTGAACACCCTTGGTATCACCTGCCTGTTTGTTCCAGCTCACACTCTTCTGTCTGGAGTCATTGCTTCAGTTTCACTCCCTCTGCTGCCACTCTCCACTTTTTCTTCCTTTCTTTTCCTCTTTTCTCCTATCTGATTGACCTCCCTTCCCTCATTGATCTTCCTTTAACAAAAATCCACTTGAAAAAGTTAAAGGCTGGGCACAAGTCAAACAGAAAAATGGAGAGGCAGCAGGAAGACTGCAAACCAGGATATTCTTTCCTCTCCTCTTGGCAGGTTCCTCCACCTGGTCTCCAAAAGATTGCAAAGCTTTTGAGATGCCACACAAGTTCTCTTGCAACCACACACGATGGCTGAGGGATAAGTACATTAATGTAGTAGCTTTTTCTTTTTAGCAAAGAAGGCATCTGATCTGTGACTAATGTAATAAATTCTTGGCTCAGAGTCCCATCCTCAGGTGATACAGAATTCCTTTTGCTTCTCTCTCACTCCAGAGGTTAAAATGGAAACCCGATGCCCTACAGAAGAAATGGTAGCAATTTGTAATGACAAGATGTTAAGAAGTTGAGGAGTTTTTCTTTAGCCATTCAGTTTGCTTATTACTTTTTCCCTCTAATCTAGGACAGAAAAAGTAGTGAGGCTAACAACAAAGCTCATGGAAAAAAAAACGCTAAGCTTCAATTCTGCTTCTCGCACTACTTCATGAACTTCAAGTAACTCCATTCAAGTTGAATGAGTGAGAGGGAACAAACAAAATCAATTTTTCACTGTATATCTACCAGTAGCAAGTCCCACTTTTTCATATTGTCTTTTAGGGTCAGTGACAGAACTAGGGCAAACAGATAAAAAGGAGCAAGAAAACCCTGGATCGTTAGTCAATACGATGACAGGGAATGAAGTAAGAATAATAGAGTGCCTACAGAAAAAAAAAATGTACAGTTTTGCTGGCAATGAAAATAAGCATCCAAAGCCCAGACAGCAGACTAATGCACTGGCTTCATAATGTACTGTGGTGCTTACACACCAAAGAGAATTTAAAGAACCCTTCAATAACCAGCTTTTAGCAACTAAATAGGATATGATGTGGCTTTCAGAACTGGTCAGTGAATTAGTATTCTGCAGCTAGAATCAAATTAAAGTTAGATACTATCCACTGCAAAAAACCCACCCCAACCCACATTTTCCCATTGTTCCAGAAGGAGGCAAAAAGCCACTTTCATTCTATAGGATTCCAGGGTCTCAGGTGCTCATTACACTGGAGCTGATTTGTCTCATGATTACATTTCTTGTGGAGAATGTTTTCTACTGCTCTTTGTTGGAAGTCCAGCTAGAGAAGTTTTCTCTTTCCCCCAGGGATCTGCCTTTTGCATAGCACAATGTACCATCTACAATGAGGGCTTCAAAAGATTTTCAAGAGGCAATAATGGGATTTCCTAACATTTCCATTGTGTAAAATGGTGCTAAACAGAAATTCTGAGCTGGTGGGTAAAGTGATATTGATTTTACATGTCAGCAAGGTGGACTCTAGTTTGGGGGAACAAGGATGTGGCAGCCTCCCAGCTTTAGAAAAAAAAAAAAAAAAAAAAGAGGTGCAAATATATCAGAGAAGTGACTTTTTAATAGTAAATAACTGAAAGGCAGCAAGTTAGGCCAATCTTAGAGTAATAGCAATACTGCTCCCAGTCAGATAAAATAAGTAAAGATCTTGCATTAGAAAAAGTGATCCTGTAGACTCTGAAAATATTTGATAACTCCTTTTTAAACTCTTCCTATGGCAAAGTTTGTTTTCCTTCTCAAGGTTATCTTTCATATATCAAATCAGTCAGTGATTCTGCCATTGCAGAGATAATGTTTTAAAGCTTGAAATGCTTTCTTGCAGCATTAATTTCAGCTCCTTCCACCACGTAGGGAAATGACACATTGCAAGGATATTTTTCAGTTATTCCTACTTCAGAATTTTCCATGTTTTCTCTGGATGTTGTAGAAGAAGCCTGGGCAAGTGAATTTAAGTGGTTAGGTATTTAAATATATAACTAAAATGTTGCCAAAATAATAATACTGAAAAAGGAATTTTGCTAAAATTAATGATTTTTACCAAAATAATAGAAAAGAAAGAAAAGTATTTTCCAATTATCTTCATTCTGACAACGGATCAGAAATTTTTATCCCGTCCAACCAGCATTTCTCAGGGACTCCTTCTACTATTCTATACATGAAGGTGTAACATACCTGCTCTGATCTGTCCTAAAAATACATATATTTACTGTCAACACAGTAAGTCATGCAGGGTTCCACCATTTCTGAACCTCAGTGTTTTCTCCTGCTACTTTCCATAACAAACTCCCACAAAATGTTGTCTATGAATTGATTGATTTGTAACAGAAGAAGCTTGGCTATTTTTTTTCTACGTGTCAAACAACTTCCATTTGTTTATTCAACTTAATTTCTAAGTGGGCTTTTCACATTGCCTCTATGGTGCTTTAACCCTCTAGAGATAGGATCTTGGCATCCAACTTCTCAAGCCTTGCAGGAAATGGGAATATAAATAATTAGGTGTTCATTTAAATATTAGCCATTAATCTTACCTGAAATCAGAGCTTTGTGAATAATTAGTCATGAATAATTTATATAGAAAGACAAATGGATTTGGAGTTTATTTTCTCTGAATTGTTCTCAGATTTCTTCACTGAATATTTTTAATCGTAGAAGTTAACAAACAGGTAATTTTAATCCACAGGTATTTGTTGATCCACATTGTTGCTTAGCAAAAACACAGGGTTGTTTTGGGTTTTTTTTTTAATTGGCTTACATATATAACCAGCAATGTAGCATGATATTTTGTCTTATAAGACTCTCAATTCACAATATAATTCAATTGCTTGCTTAGATGTTACAAAATTTACAGTTTATTGCTGGTTACATAGGTGAAACAGTGAGCATTTAAAAACTAAATAAGCCTGTCTATTTATGCAATTATCAAGAACCCCAATTATCTTCCCATTAATTGCTCAACTCTAAAATTCCACATGCACTTAAAGGTGCAAAATGCCTTTTATATGTTTGTTTGTTTGAATTTGGAGATCTCTGCTTGAAATTGTATTACCAGCAAAAATGTCTCTATATTATATACTGTTAATGTCTTCAGTCTGCTAGCCAATAGCTGTTCAATTTAAATTTACACTCTGACCATGGCAACCAAGTGCCACACGACAGGAGAACAGCAGAGTGGCAGACATCGTTCCTACAGTCATTGCTGAAACACTTTGGGAATGATAGTGAAAGAAAAAATGTCATGCAGATGTAAAGTAACTTCATTTGAAAGTGGTCCTGCCTGCTGAAAAGGGATCCAAGTCATAATAACATTGGTCATATGGTATCTCCTGCCAATTACTGCTGAAAGCCTACCTCAGAAATAAAGATAATGTCATCTAAATCACATCTACATTTGTAAGAGAAATGCTAGTCTGTCAGGCACACATACACTCCAACAAAGGACTGAAAAGAACATGATGTTAATCACTGTGCTGATTGTCATTTAAATATTCAACAATATTAAAATGGAATATTTATGTACTAGCAATGGACTGCTGTACTTTTAAGCTTTGCTAGTTTTGATGACTTCAACTACTTCACTATTCCAGCTTTTCTCGTGATTGTTGAAATAATGGCACAGGAAAATGTCCTTTCACAGCCATCCCAACAAGAAACACAACTGAAACAGAAGGAATTCTCTGTCCCAGTGGGACTATGGGCTTCCTCAGCTCCAGATGAAGACACGACTGTAACATATCTGAAATCAATCTGCAAAACAGAAAGTTCAAACGTGGGGCTTCAGGCAGAAAAAGAACAGGAAAGCAGATGTATGCTGAGGTGCAATACACTAGGGAGGGCAGGTATTTGGAATAATTCCAATACTTTATTCTCCACTGTTTAATAAAAAACCCAGGACACCAGTTTGCACATTTGATTTAGAGATAAATAGTGTTTAGGAAAAGTAAACCATCCAATTTACACTCTTCTTGTCTTATGAATGGGTGAGCTGGTGCCTCACATTAGGCAAGAACTGTTCTCCTATTTTGATGGTAATAGTTCTCAGAGAGAAAGTCTCTTATATCTAATAAGGCTGGAGCTTTGCCTCACAGAGAGCACTGATGTAGGTTTGTCCCTCTTCATGGATGCCGATTTTCCTGCCATACCAGCAGCTCTACTCATTGAAATCCCAATTCAGAAACAGTTAAAGGTGCTTCCAGATGATTTTGAAATGTGTTTTTAAATACACACTTACATAGAAAAACAGTTAGGCATGGGCTTAGTGTATTGAAGTGCATGTTCTGTGGTTTGTTTTTTTTCTCCTGAAGTTTGTCTGAGTTACAAGAACAAAGTTGAATCAATTACAGTTTGATCATGGTCAGAAGAACAATGACCTCATTGTGACAACCTGTATTTGTTTCAGGTATTGTATTCAGAGTCAATTTGAGCTGTATTTGTATTCAGAAACCTCCTTTAGTGGTCAGGATCCTTATTAGTCGTTGTCATCTTTGCACACCCAGAGTTACAGCTTTTTTAGGTTTCATGGTGCCTGTTCATTTTTCTTCCCTTCCAAACCTTTTTTTTTCCTCTGCTATTTCTGCTTCTTAGTGAGACCTTTCTCTGTAACTTTTTAGCATCATAGTACCTAAGTTTCAACAAATGAATTATGGATTATATAAACATCTTTTCTCCAATATTTTTCCAACATAAGAACTGAATTTATTTTCTGCTTCTCAAAAAGAACCAACTTTTTTTTTTTCATCTCAGCAGTAATTAGTTTCCCCTGAATCACTTCCATATGTTGCTATATAAAAAAATCTTACAATCAAACTGTTGTGCAAAAGTAGAAAGGTTTGTTGGGGGTTTTTTTGCCAAGTACTATATTTGGTTTTTTAAGCATATTTGCCTAAGAGATACTACACCTTTATAAATCTATCTTACTTATTCCACTACCTTAGAAGCAACACCAGTGTGATGCATGTCCCCAGAAAGTTCCATTTATTTACTTTTTTTTTTTCTGCTTACGTGGTAATGGAATTCTAGCAGATTTCACTCTAAAGTCTTTATTCAACAGACATGAATCTTCTTGCACCACTTTCATAAATAGCTGATATTCTTTAATAACTCTCTATTTGGACTTAAGAATTCTTTGCCTGCATAGTTATAGCAAGGAGTAAAAATGGTTAAGTTGTGCTTATCTAAATGGATCAGATTTTTCTGTATTCCTTTCAGAGCTTAATTTTAAACATATACTGAGGAAGCTGAAGTTCAGAGTATGCCCTTACTTAAAATACTGCCTCATGGAATATCTGTCACTTCTTCTGCTTTTAAAGTGCAGCTGAATTACACCATGACCAGCTGAGAGGGTGCTTAGACTGGTGAAGAAAAAGAAATAAGTAGTGTAGAGGCTAAAGAATATAGGAAAAAAAAAAACCCACCTCACTTTTGCATTCAAAGGGGGATTGATGTGGTCCTAAAATGTCCCAGTAGCCTCCACACTGTGCTCTCAGAAAGCCTGTGAGAGGATTTTGTGTGAGGATTAAAACGTACTATTGGCAAAGAAATGTAAACCTATTCCTAACACCCAATAAAAGCATCAAAAGGGACTAGAACAAGATACATTCCTCAAGATAAAAGCAGTGTAGAGGCAGCTAGTCAACAGCTGTGAAAACAGAATTAAAACTTGCATAAATTGGAAATGTTATTCCCCAAACCAAAGCTGAATCCAAATAATAACAAAGTGTAATCTCAACACAGGATTCAAACTGGGTCAACAGGACGATGGGGCTAATTCTGTGGATGGCTGCCAACCTGCTCAGGCAATTGCAGCCCATTGACCAATGGCAAACAGTTCAAGTTTGCTTTCCTCACAGACTTGCATTTTTCAGATAAATATATCTCAGAGAAAATAAGCCAGTAGCTACTCAACAGCACAGTGCTGAGTGTTAGGTTTGAAGCTTAAGTCAAATCACATTTCAACATGTTTCAGTCTGGTATGTGGATGATAAGGTTAAGGATTTCAAACATACATGGGATTTGGAAGAAGGGAGGAAGGACAAATTCTGCACAGTATCAGGGCTGATTAAAAAGAACATTAAAAAAAGAATATACTGGTTCCAGTTGGGGAAATATTTTCATTGCTTTGCATGATCTATTTAAACCAAGCAGTTTATTTGCCAAAAATATTGGTATTTTCTAAGTGGCTTCTCTATCTGTGAAACAAAGTCTACATCTCAACTAGTCAGTAAAACAGGGACAAGGTATGAAGTCAGACACTGGCTGAGGTTGGCTGTACTGTTAGTATCTGTTACATGCCTCTGGAAATGCTTTGGCCAATGTCAAAATCACAGCACTGGATAAAATCAGAACCCTCCACACAGGCAATGTTAACGTGGCCTCCCAGGTTTGGAGACAGCCTTTTAGACACTGCTAGTTACCAGGAAAGCCACAGACATCATTCTGATCAAAACTTCTAGCATCTCAGCTTCTACTGATGCTGGGCTTCCCTTATCACTCTGATTATTACTTCTATGTTCTTAATTTTCCTTTTTATTCCTGACATACATTCTCCCTTTCACTTTTAAGAGAGATATCAAGAGCTGCTTCATCTTCTGCCTGTATTCCTGTGAAATTGCTTCTTCTGAAATCCTCTGTGAAAATGTCTACTGCTAGCATTTTGTGACTCACAGTTCTCTGCTGTTCTCTTGATCTGCCAAACATCTGTCCAGCCTCATATTTCTATTTCTCAGATGTCTGCTGTATCATCTGCTAAGGTACTGGTAACAAATTACCAACACAACGTAAATTCATTGTGCTTCTTAAACTCACTGCACCTTCCAGACATTATCAGGCATGCATAATTTATTGAGCCATTACTCTTCCCAAACTACTTCCACTGTGATTGGAAAAGAAGGGAGAAAGTGATGCCTTTTTCATTTTCTTCTTCAGGTTATTTCCTCTTGTAAGTTCCACAGCTGTATGAATAATACCTCGAATCTTCTCTAGTTTCTATTTCATTACTATTTGGTTTGAAGAAGATTTAATCCATGGTTTAAATACTGTAAAATGAGTATCTAGTCTTGTATGTATTATTCAAGAATGATCTGGCATGAATATTAAATAAGAAAAGATATATCTCTGAGTCTGAGTGCTTTTGAGGGTGGAGGAGTGTGTGCCTAAATGATGAGCATCAACATATTGAAAAAGAATGAATTCATCAAGTTTATAGGAGAAATCTCTAACCCTTAGCAACTCTTCTTGATGAGTTAATACCACCATATGTGCATGTCATGAGTAACTGCTGATAGTTATATGATATTATAGTTAATCTCTTGTTTTATTTAGAGCTGTAAAAATATGCCCATTGTTTTAAGACTGCTGGTTCCTTACAATATATGTAGCTTAACTAAAAAATTAATATTAATGTAGATAATAGTTCATTACCTTTAGAATAAAGAAATCATTAGAAAGAATGAGCAGTTTACAGAACGGTGCCAGCTGAACCAAGAAACTAACCCCAGATCCTTTCAGTCTCTCAGAGACTCCTGGAAGCAGTTCTCCTCACCATTAGATACACAAATCCAGTTCCTTACTCCAGTCTCACTTCATGCTGATAGAAATCCCTACAGATTAAAGAGAAGATATTTCCCAAGGTAATCACCATGCAAAGTTACATCTTGTTCTAATCAGCAGAATAGGATTCTAACATGGAAAATAAGAAGTGTGTTTAAAAGAAGCCACTAGCTGAACAGTGCTTGGTTGTATAAAAATGAATTCTCGTTAAAATAGGAATTAATCAAAAAGCTATTGGTGTGCAGAAAAATATTATCTAATACCTTATTTTACTACTGGAAAGATATAATTTGCATTTCAAACACATACAGTGATTGTTGAAGAATGGAGCCCCTCCTGTTTAGTGAGAGGGTGTGCTCTAAACACAAACAACACACACATTTCTCATCATAAACTTAACACCAGTGTACTTTGTCAACTCCATTACTGTTTTGTTTTATTTTGTTTTGGATGCTGAATTATCCAGGCTTATACTTTGGTTTGGAAGTGAACTATCATTCCTTGCTTTTTACTAAAGAACAGACAGGAGGGAAAGAAGCAAATTCTGACAGCAAGCTGCAAGAGTAACTGAATAGATTTGTTAAAAAATGAAAGAATAATCAAATCCAAGAAAGGGGAAATGTAGAAGAAAAATATTTTTTTATCCTGGAAAGGATAGATTTAAGTTGGATATTAGGAGAAAGGGCACCTGTATGTGTGTGTGTCTGTACCTGGCTTGGGATTTGTTTTAGAAGGTGGTTTAGGTGTTTTAAGTGTCTAATCTTGTGGTTTCCCTGTGAACACGAAGTTCACTGCTGGCTAGTTCCATGCTATTAATAAATCAAACAACTTCCATTTAATTGTATTTGTAGAACAGATTTTTTTTCCCTGCAATGATTGTTTCTAAAAGCAATCAATCAAATCATTATCAAAGCAAATGAGGAGACCTCTTATGACTACATATGCCTGTGCACAGCTCCTTGGTCTAGCTGAAAGGAAACAATCCAAACTACTAAAGCCAAGCTGTCTATGTCAATATACCCTCTAACATTTCTTTTAATCTAAAGCTTTTTGCCCACTTTACATTTGTAAATAGCCTAAGTATGAACAAAACCAGATCTGTTCACTGAATTGAAATGCTGCAAGAAAATCTAATCACTCACCTGCAGACCCAGATCCCTGCATTCTCTAAAAGCAAAATGATAAAATATCATATTTTACAACTGCACTTTTTTATTTGCTTGAAATGACTGTAATTTATGATCACTAAGTAGATTTATTCCCCTACTTTTTGCAAGCCTAAAGTTCTTTAGAGAAATAATAGGGAAACTTCAGAAATAAAACAGTATATGTTTAGCAAATCCATAAATGTACAAGTTACTTCATCTCATTCCACTGATTTGAGACATAGTCCATAAGTAGAAATACAGGTAAATTGGGGACAAAAAAAGAAAGAAAGAAGAAACAATTTGTTCTTTGCCAGTGAAAGTAAACACTGATAGTAAAAACTTCATTTTTTCTACAGAGAATGACATTGCTACAAGTCTTGTGGATTCCCAGAGTTCTGTATTAATTAATAAGAATGTGAGAATAAACTGCTAATACAGGTAGTAAATTACTTCTTTCTCTCAGTCTTAAATAATAAGGCTGGATATTCTCTGGGTACCAAGCTCCCTGAGCTGGAAAACAGAAAGGGTTGTCAAGCACTGGGACAGGCTGCCCAGGGAAATGGTGGAGTCACCACTTTAAACCCAGGAGGTAAAAAGCCTTGGTTCTGCTTTGGATTAATGAAGATATTTGGAATGCAGATACTCCTGATTAAAAACATGCTTCAGATTTGTCTTAAAGGGTGATCAGGCATGCTGGAACAGTAAGTACACTAAGTGGCACCCAAATTCCTGAGTATTTTGCTAGACATAATAGCCATGAATGCATTATGAGCAGGCTCGTAGCTCAAGTGACACTGGTATTTTCTTTGCTTTCAGTTTGAGCAAGTGGGAGTAGAAATTTATCTCCGTGGCAGGTGTTACCTGGGAATTGATCACTTCAGGTTCACATCCCTTGTTTTTCTGTTCAAGAAGTAAGCAAGGAGAGAAGGGAGGGAGAGTGGGAGCAACTGAAAGAAGCAAGAGAAGTGCAAAGCTTCCCTTTCTTGGCAGCCACAAGCCATTAGAGGAGCTTGGCCGCCGGTGTAACCACAGCCTCAGGCAACTGTGTGCATGCCCAGACCAGAAATAGAGACATAAAGGGATTCAGATGCTTGTGGGATTATCCTGAACTGGAGAGACTTGTGAATACTTAAATGCTGAAGTTTCTTACCTAGGTTCTTCCCAGTGACAAGGAAGCTAAGTAAAATAATACATTTCTCTTTAATTTCTCAGATAAGTGGTTAGAAGATTTCTTGCTGCAGTTTAATTTATTTAGAAGCAAATCTGAAAAACTCTGTATTAACTTTTGGTAAAGCAGGTTAAAGTTTAATCTGAAGTTCAACTTAAAATTAGCAGCTGAGAAACATGTAATACAGGTGGAGGAAAGAGAGGTGAGTTTGGTTCTTAGTGAACACAACCTGCTTTGCAATACTACAGTCAGAGACATGGTTTCTAAAGAGCTGAGGCACACATCTGTGAAGATTTTCCAGAAATAGATCAAAATTGTACAAATGAAGAGAGAGAAATGTTCATTTTTGCTTTAGGCCTAGGATGCTACTGATTCCAGCTGTCTCCTGGAACAGCAACACTGGGTGCAATTACAATCAATAAAAACACACACTCGCAAAGGAAAAAAAAAACAACCCCAAATCAACAACAACAACAAAAAGAAAACAAAAACAAAAAAAACCACCCCAAGAAACTGATTCTGGTGACTGAGGCAAAGGCAGAAGCAGAATTCTGTGTCTTGCCTAAACTTACTTTGAGGAAGTGAATATAAATCTTTTCCCAGTTACCCTCCAAAGCTGAATGATGGAAAACACTCCAAGTCCAGTGCTCTGCTCTGAACAAATGGGCTGTGCCCTGACAAGCGTCCTTTGGTATTTTTCTCCCTCAGGTTTCAGACTTACACAGATTTGCCATAAATAAAAGGAATTTGCAAAAGCTAACAGAATGTTACTTCTGTCGCGTTCCTTTCATCTCAGTGATGCAGTGGATGAGGTGGGCAGTGTGAACCAAAACATTTCCATTTCACACTGAGAGAAATACCAATATCTGCTCCCAGCACAGCCTTCCTGCAAAGAAGGGATGGGGGGAATGCCCAGGTGAAAGGCAAATGGAAAACAGAAAAACCACTGAATTTCTTCTCCCAATAAATGATGGAACAGATACTTATTTTTGGCATTAGCAAGGATTAGCCAGATGTCACAGCCAACACATCTGTTAAAGACTTCTTTAAATCACAGAAGGGCCATTGTGTCCCTAATACCCAACATATTCACATATGGAGACAAATTAAAACTATTATCGTACGTTAGGAAACCAATTTCAGCCATGAAAGTCATGAGAAATGTCTCATATATGACATTACTTTTAGTGGTTGATTTTATTTTTTAATTGTTTTTGTTTCTTTCTTTGTTTTTGGTGCTGTTTTGGTTTTGTGTTTGGTTGGTTGTTTTTGTTGTTTTTTTTTTTTTTACTTCATGCTCCTGTGAAAATTCCTTTTATTTTGAAGCACATCTATTATTTCTGTGTAGTAGTTCTTTATCAATGATCTGTCCCAGTGCTTTTATCTGACTACAAATATCAGGGGAAGAAGAGCAGTTAGCTACTCCAAATGGAATTAGTTGGGCTTTCATTCTGTCCCGCATTTGCTCAGCATGCTTTTGTGTGTAGCACCATTACTGCACTGACTTAAAATCCTTCAACACTTTAAATGATCTGATCCACTTCTAGCTGATCCACAACATCTTTACTACTAAAACATCATCTGATATCAAGTACTCAAGCTAAAGACTTGAATTGTGATGCATCCAAAATTGCTTGTTGCTCTCTTTAAATGATTTTTTCTTTTCCAAAGGCTTTGTGGTCTCTTATAAGAATTTATCATGTCCCTGTGCTCGAAGTGATTCTCAGCCTCTACCTGCTTCACCAGCAAATCCTGATTCTCTGCAAAGCACCACGTTCCAAAAGGGAACACAGAAGTAATGAAAGCACACATTGATCTCATAGATTAATGGCCTAAGATTAATGAAGCATGGTACAGTATTGCTACAAGACATGCAAAAGGAATGTGTTTTAATTGTTTGCTTTAAAGGTCCTCTATATTTTAAGGGCAAATATTGTTCATCTGCTGTCATGACTTAGCACAACTGACTACTTTAAACTGTTCTCCTTACCACTCCCCAAAATAAAGTGCTGAATCTAATAGAGGTGATTTATTTTCTAAACTATTCATTATTTTCAACTCCAGTTGAAATCAAGTTTATCATCCAGTCCAACCATCAACCCTACTCTACAAAGATCACCCCTAAACCATGGCCCTCAAACCCACATCCAAACACCCCTGAAACACCCCCAGGGCTGGGGACTCAACCCCTCCCTGGACAGCCTCCTCCTGCTCAGCATATTGCTCTGGATCATTTGCAGTTTTGTTTTGCATTTCTCAGTTAACCCTGCAGCCAGGCAGGGATGCTGATACATGGTTCTAGGCATTCTGGTTTCTTTTTTTATCAGGCATTGAAAGGAAAGAAGAGAATGAGGGGTTATTCTTTGATGGTTTCTGGGAAGAGGAAGATGTTGCCAGTTTAGAGGAGGGGAAAAAAACCTTCAAACAATGAAAGCAGATGAAAATGAAAGATGCAACATATTTAGATGATTGTAGAAATTATTCCAGCTTAGCCTATGAAGGTTTTATGCAACACACGTATTGGATAAACTGAAGCAGAGGAAGTCTACAAGCACACCTGCCTGCCTTTGAACTCCTAAAGAAGTGCAAGCAGCACACATCTCATGTTCAAACAGAACTAGATATTCAAGATATGTTCAAGTCAGGGTTGAGGGTCTTTCAGAGATCACACCCAGGGCAAGAGGCCCAGTCCCAGTGCTCTGTGTTTGCACTGGTACTATACTGGTTTAATAGGTGTTTCACATCTTCACATCAGCCTGTGGGCTTCATTAGTTCTTTTTACTTTCTGTGAGCTTCCAAGTTGTGATTCTTTCCTTTTGCCTCGGAGAAGGAAAGGGAGAGAAATGGTGGCCTTTTGATTTCTGAGAAGTTTGTCTTTTGCTTGCAAAGTACTGCTAGTTATTTATGTAACAGATCACATAAACATGATATATTGCCTGATTATAGCTTCATTGTAGGTTTTCACTTGCTTTACTTCCCTGTAAATTTTGACTTCAAAAATTCCTCTTTATACTTTGATGCAGCCAGTTCCTGATTTCCAGCCATTAGCAAGTTTGAAATATTAATAGTGTCTTCTCTGTGAGGAATGAAATGAAGAATGCTGTGGAGGGACTGTAGCAGGAACCTGGAGATGTTAGGCAGCCAGCTACTCTGCTAGGTTAGTTTCAGTTTCTCTATGATGAAAACAGGAGGTCAAAGAAGCTTTTCTTTCATCTTTTTTAAAGCCATAGATGGAGGTGACAAGCTGGCATGGCCAGAGAGAGGTGACAGTCTATGGTGTTCTGCATTGTAGTGAACAAAAGCAAAAATCATTTGTCAATTGTGTGGTGCCAACACCTTCTTCTCTGAATTTACAGGCAGCACTAACCTGCTTGTAAATTGATCAGGACCAAAAATTGAGTGTTCCTAAGAACAGGAAAGAAATCAGAGGAAGAAAACTAGAGAGTTTAACTAAAATGTAAATTTCAACACACTACTTATGAGGTACAAAACAATACCTCCTCGTTTTGCTTAAGAGACAGCTCTGAGCATTCTTTTTGTAGATTGGTTTGATTATTCAAATGCAAACACCACTTTCAGAGGTATAAATTAATTTTGGAAATAATATCTCTGAAATACATACAGAATATTTTTATTAGCAGTCATTACAATAAAAATAATTGCTTTGACTAATGTTTACTGGCAGTGTGAACTTCTTAATTACTGAAACAACTGCAATTAGATTAACTCCGAATGGTGTTGCTTGCAGGGAAGATTGCTGATGCAGAAATGCTTCACAACAGCATGTCAGGGGACATGCAAATGCCAAAATTAAAGAGACAACACTAAGGGAGTGCAGGTGGCTGCAAAATAGGAAAGCTTTATGAGTTTCAACAGGTTTTGAGATCCCAGCTTTTTATTTGTTTTCCCTATTTTGTACAAGAGATTGCTTCATAAAAGGAAAGAAAAATACAAAGTAAAGAAAGTCTGACTGCTGAGTCAAAGCTTCAGATTTCATCAAGATTGACAAAGAACTGAGGCAAACATGTATGCTGGAGATAATGAGGGTTTGATAGACTGATCTAGAAATAAATGGTCTCAAGGACCTTGGAGCACTGGAGGTCTTTCCAGGCGGCACACCCGTAATTTAGAGACATGGAATACAAATGGAGTTGTCAGGTCTGTCCTGTCAGGAGCACATGCTCTGGATGTCAAGGATGGGGAGTTCTGTGGAAAGATTTAACAGCAGAACCTTGCTATGTGCACTGTAATAATTTAGTCTCTTAATGGCCAAAATCAAGGTACCTTTTCTGCCTCTTCTCTGCTATAATTTCAGGTTTCAAATGATCTTTATTTGTGTTGTCATTCCTGGAAAAGAAAGCCTCAACAATTTTATGTGGCACGTGTCATTGAACAGATAAGTTGAACAGTCCAGTAGAATGTGAGTTGCTTTAATTCACAGTTAACACCAGTGAAACATTCCCTGTGTTCTGGGATTCTTTGTACCACAGTATTCACATATTTATTTTTTAGCAGCTCCACCACCCTCATCAGAAGCTTTACTCAGATGGGATAGATTTCAATGATAAATTATCTGAAGGTTTATGACTGTGTAAGTTCCTTTTCTTGGTAATCACAGGGAGTCCAAATCTTGTCATCTTTAAAACACAAGATGCATCTTATAACTCAAGTCTGCCTTTAGTATCAGAGTGTGACCACGAGGCATTTGTCAGAAAGACAGATGACCAAAGGAAATTGCAGATTTTGAAGAAGTTAAAAGCATAATGAGGGAGGATGTGGATTGTCTTTCCTGACAGGAATTACATGTTCTCATTTGGAAGAACTTCATTTCACTAAATGAACTCATGTGATTTCTTACAGAGATAAACCTTACACACCAGTCCCAGTCCTTCATAGCCACAGACAGGAAAGGTTCCTGCATTTGGCTTTTCTATCTGAGGTTATCAAGAGCTCTTTAGACTCCCTTGGTCTATTTCCTCCATTCAAGTGTCCTTTTGAGCTGCTGTCTTGAAATTTAGACAATTCATTAAGCACGGGCTGTTTACTGCAGAAAAGGAGAAACATGACACTTGACATTTTGATCATAGGTCACTGAGGGTAATTTCTCCAGCAATGTACAATATCAAGTCCTCACAAGGGGGAAGTCCTCAGCCCGAAGTCATTTGTTATCACTAAAATAATTGTAATGGACTGAGCAGCTCTGTCACTGATCATCACATTTCTGTCCAGCCAGTGTCAGAGACAATTGCAAAATAATATGTCAAACAATTCATGACAGGTTTTTATTCATCACAGAGAAAAAACCCTGTCATTGTGTTATCAAACAGAACACAGACATGCTGTTGAGGTGCTCTAGGTGTATCAGAGAGTGATAACACTGAGTTTTCAGCCTTCCAAGAGGATTTCTGCTTCATTGCTGAGAACATGTCCCCTGGCCATCAACAAATTGCAGTGACCCAGCCATCTACCCCAAATTCCCCTCATTTCTTATGAGAGAGTCATAATTGCCTTCATAGCAGTGCAGTATTAGTGACAATGTGATACCTGTGACTTTAAATAAGCCCAAACACCTTCCATCTGTTTTCATTTCATGGCAGCCTGGTGGGATGAAATCTTGGGGGATTTATCTTGTTTGGATGAACAAGCCTGTCCAGCCCTTTCACACAACATGCTGCATACAGAAGAATAAATACATCATCCCTCTGTAAATACAAACATGTTCTAATAATGCTCATGTTTCTACCAATATTATCTGTTTGAAGCCTAGAACCAGCTTTGAACACTTAATAATAAAGACTTTGAATCTGCTATTCAGTGGCCAAAGGCTTATTTTTCTGGAGACAAAGTGTTAAAATCTGAAAAGACCTTTGGAAAAATTGCACTGAGTAATGAAAACACAACTTTTTTTTTTTTGTCTGAACATCCAAGAGTTCTTGACTTATTAAAATATGCAAATCACTCTAGCACTTTGTTTAATTGCTGTTTCCTTAAACCCATCAAATCTTCTTAATTCTTCTCTTCTTTGTCCTTAATTAACACCCATTCCCTATTGGCTAAAGTGTAACCCAGAAGACCTAAGCTTGTGAAATTCCCAACTTATTAAACCTAATTGCTATAATAATTAGCAACCATTGGCAAAATATTCATCACACAGAAAGTATGAAGGCATCTAATTAACACTCTCAAAATGCTAAGCATTCACTTCTTGATATTTTACCTGCCATTTCATGCCTTCATTTCAAGGGATGTATGGCATCATATGTTGACCTAAGGAGAAACAGGTTAGGAATTTTACTTAAAAATCAGAATGACAAGGTGGAATGACATTTAAATACTGTTCTGAAAGTGCTGAGTTTATCTGATGAGGAACAGAAACATTCTGGGTATCTCAAAGATATTGGTGTGTAAGGAAAAAAAGCTTTTCGCAGTGATCTGAAATCCATGGCTTGCTACAGTTAAAACAACTGACTGCTGATAGAGTTTCTGCATCTGGTTGCATAATTGTACTATATGGTTTTTAATTCCATACTATATAGTGGCTTATATGAGGGGGTGAGAAGATACTGTACAGAAAAATAAGATTTTATAGCTCAGTTCTTTCCTGAGTAGAAATAGCCAGAAGGTTAAAAGCTTCAGTGGTACATGGTGTTGTATTTACATTTATTTTTCATGTAGCAAAGCTTACAGTTATTGCTCATAAGCTAAAGCATTTCCATATTTTCTGATCTGAATCTAGAAGTAAATCTAGAGTAGATTGACTTGGTCTCAAGTAAAACTGTTTCAAAACACTGTAATGACACTCAGAAAACAGGATTTTTCAGGTGGCTTTGACTGGAATTAGACTATTCCACTTGACCTTTAGTGGAAATTAGGTGGTTGGTTTTGTTGTTTGGGTTTTTTTTACAGGATTTATTTATTTTTCAGATTTTATAGAAATGCCATCTCTTGCTATGGGTAAAAATAATGAAGAATGGTTTGGATGTCTTCATCTCTAGTTCAGACAGGGGAATAGAAACACCTACATTTGACAGTTTGCACTGTTTGTCAGAGAATAACACCAAGGAAAATATCTGATTATATTGAAAATGAGTGTCAAACTGCTTCTCTTCTTGTCTTTAAGTGCAAGCCATTTCTGGCAGTTGCTACTGTTATTCAAAATTAAAATAGCAAAACAATTATTAATTATATGTAATTATACATTATATTTGTATGTAAATATATTGC